>CM061914.1:123843756-124025032 GCA_031002005.1 Vandiemenella viatica
TTCGCCGACAGTGGAGAGCGGTGAGCTGAAAAAGAAACATACGGCCCCACTGTAAAAACAACAATACCACATGCAGATTCATTATGAGCGCTACCCTAGTCAGTAAGACTGAAACTTAAATCGGACCTATAACAACGTTGAAGATGGTAAAGATAGTAATTTTCTTGAGAGTTTTTATAGTCACTGCGTTCTTTTAAATATTTGGGGAAAAAAATCAGATTTCTCTGTCCACAAAAGGAAACTCGTTGGTGACTGGAATTTGTTTAGTATTAGTAAACATCAAATTTTAATTCTCAGATAAAAGTTACAGTGTTAACCACCATACACAACAGTTTCACGAAAGTCAGCTTGAATTTTGCAGATGACATAATGCTGTATATGAGGATCAAAACAATAGAGGTCTGTAAACAGTTGCAGGGTGATCTGGACAGGATATGTAGTTGGGTTGGTAAACATGGGATGAAGATAAATGCAAATAAAAAACAAAAGGTTAATTATGAATATAAGATGGGGGAAGAATTGCTTGCAGAAGACTTGAAATGTAAATATCTTGGCATTACATTTGATAACAAGCTTAACTGGGCAGGACACATTGGACAGGTGGTAGGAAAAGGTTTCAAAATCCTGCACTTGTTGGAGAGAGTGATGAGGGGATGCACGAGAGAAGTAAAGGAATTGGGTTACAAAACTTTGGTCAGACCATTGCTCGAATATGGTAATGTAGTATGGGACCCACATTTTGAGTATCAAATACAGGAGTTGGAGAAGGTGCAAAGAAGGGCTGCTAGATTTGTTTCTGGAAATTATCGCAGAATGCAATCAGTGACAGAAATGATAAAGGAGCTGGAATGGGATTCATTGCAAGACAGGAGGAGGATGAGAAGGGTAATGGGAGTGTACAGGGCGTATACTGGCGATGAGGCATGGAATGATATTGCAGTAGGTATGAAAAGTAGTTCATGGAAAGGAAAAGATGACCATGACCACAAGCTGGCACTCGATTTCAGGCACAAGGGTGTGGGAAGATTTTCTTTTTTAGGTAAGGCTGTCAGGGATTGGAATGAGTTACCAAGGGGAATGATGAATAACCTACCAAAAACGTTAAAAGAATTTAAAGTTAAAATTTGTAGAGGGCAAATGTAGGTGAGTGAAGGATAGCGGGAAGTTGGGTGTGTAGGGAAATTGCCACCGGAGCGTGTGCTCCATTGCAATTAAAAAAAAATTTTTTTTTAATAATGTCAGAAATTTAGATCACCTAATGTACTTAACACTGTTGTTGCAACGAATTAGATACTGGATCATTCAAAATTTCATTCATTATTTAAATACCGTATCGTAAGGAGGGCGTGTATTCTTATTAAATAGACAAGGGATCTATCAGTGATCTGTGAACTCACCAGTCTTGCAGCGACACGGGTCGTGTTTGTCCAGATAGTGGGACAGTGTGTCCCAACCACCCCCAACACGTACCATCACGTGGTTACGGAGTACCTGAAACACACAAATATCGCACTTAGAAGTCAAAGAATGGTATGTAGGCGTTATACTCCTATCAGGATCATAATCATATATCCTATTTTGGTGGACCAAAATGTAGAACACTGCGACGTATATAAAACTGTGCATAATTTTTTGTCTGAGGTTTCGCGAGTGGAGTATTTTGTTTAGTTGAAATAAGAGTACATATTGTCACTGCTAGAGCTACTCATCTTTGTGCGGAGGCAACGCGAAGACACATACAAGCGTGAATTTTGGTCAGTTGGGTCGGTGGCCTGCCTCTGCTTGATAACTAGAATGGATTATTGACTACAGAGTGGTCAGGGCAGGTGGTCTGGTACTAAGAGTGGGAGACGCACCGATACAATTTAGTCGAAACAATGTATCATAACGTACAAATTAAGTGGCTGTGTATAAATGTGAATAAAATGGAATATAAAGTGAAAGTTCTGGTCAGTACCATACCCTTGAAATCATATTCACGCTGGTACTGTCACAAGGAAGTGTTGAAACTTATGTTCTGCAATCGTTCGTGGCTGAATTGATGAATGGATTTGGACCATAACGTAAAAAGTACCAGGGGAACGACAGTAAATAACAAACAAACCCCATACAACCCATATAAAGAGATAGTTTGATTGAAAGAAAAACAGAGAGAGGCAGGAGAGAGAAAAGAAGAGGGTGTGAGAGGGAGTAGAGGAGTGAAGAATGGCTTACTTCTAGATAATAGCTATCCGAATACATATATCTTAGGGCACATAAAACAAACGAGGATATTAGAGAGATCAAAGAAATAACGTAACATTACGTTAGCTGTAAACGCTTTCAGACTATGCCAGTTATGACTCACGGAGTACTATACAGATGTGCCTTTATCGGGAAATTATATATAATTTTCCTTATAGTGATCCTGCGCCACATTATATATAAGCTATTAATAATTGTAAATATGAAATAATGTGGTTATTTGTTTTCATTACGAATTATAAAGGTACGATACTAATCCTGTTTTTGAGTATCTAGAATTGAGAGATAGGAATAATTTTGAAGTCAGGAAGTATAGAGAAAGCCTTGGATGGAGTAAGAATACGGCTGGACTATAAATGGAAATACCTACTTTACTGTTATTACCTCGATGGATGAATATATCACGCAGAAGTGGAAGTTGTGATGAAGTAAAAAAAAAAAAAATATGTTGGGTTTAACTTATGAAACTATTGATGAAAACGTAATCGGTGAATATTTGGAAGCAGTCGTAAAAAAATATATTACATTGTCTTGTTTTATAAACATTTTATTTCAGATATTATAAGAGGAAGAAACGAGTTTTTGGATGTTTTAACCCAAGAGCTAATATAGAACGTTAACTAATCCTAAAAAGAGATGTAATATATACTCGTCATTGCTGGAAACTACCAAAAAGAATAACTAAGGTACAAGGAAATTAATAATTATTCTTTAATAATTACGCCAGTGTTATTTGTCGGACAAATAAATTTAATCCAAAACATTTGTACTGGCGTAGTTGTTAAAGAATAATTATTAATTTAACAAACAACGGTGGAAGAAATGGCCTACAATAATCACATAATAATAACAATTAGTTTAAGACACGGTCATCGAAAGTAAACGCTTGATAGATGCATGTGAAAGTAAAGATATACAAGTAACTTTATTCGGGACAGCTTTGTTGAGCTGTATCCCGGATTAAAGGTCAGGATACGTAGGTTATACCCTCTCCACTGGATACCATATAGTTTGCGTAACTACATTTCTATATTTAACTAATAACATTGTATTTCGATTCTGATGCTTTTCGATAAAAACCAAAAGTTCCATATTTCTCTAATGATACCCTGTCACTATGGTCCAAGTAATGTGGTACGGGCAGTGTACAACTACTGTCTTCAATGAATACCAAATTTCAAGAAATATTGAGGTACAAGGCGTGTAAATATTTTCTTCTATCCAAGCAATATAACCAGTTCATTACTCTCTCACGTGAGTGCAGTAACTACTCAATAAAATGCAATCTTCTTCAGACTTTTCCTTCATAACTCGACTTGTCAGGTTTGTATGGATATTTCCTTTTTTTCATCTTTTTCATTGACTAAAGATCATCGTTAGTGTACAAGCAATAAAATTTGCGAGTTCGTAAATTTGAGAAGTTGACACTGCGAAAATACTAGCTGTAGTATTATCCACAGTACAGCTGATTAACGATGGGCTATATTTCATTCAGGGCAAAATGTCGTAATAAGTAATGAAGAGGAAACGCAGTGCAGAACCGCGCAATTTGCACAACCGGTTTCCCACGTAATGGTATCACTTACGGCGCTAAGCCAAGAACTCCTTTCAGCATTACAGCATTACTCACCGGCGCGGCGTCTCATATGAAGCTCAATGGTTTCGCCACAAGAATATACTGCAGCTTACACTGTTAATACAAGTTCTCTGGTCTGATCTCAGAACACAAAAAAAATACCATATAATAATGGATGCCGATTAGTAATTCCTTCCGAGCGAAACAAGTTCTGAAGCAGGAATACGTGTCCATACTATAAATATAAAGTTACTGGTCCACAACGGCTCGTAAAAACAGCGTAACATTTTAGTCTATATTTTACAATGTTGGTAAAGCTTGTCGAAAGGGTACAACTTGTTTCCAAAGTCTTTGTTGCAAGTTTGGACCTCTGCATAGTTGATAAATCTCGTGACTCAGTGGTAAGAGCTTCTGAATGGGATCGAAAAATTCCTGCTTCGAACAGTGGTCTTGGTTGGAATTTCCAAAGGTCGTTCTTCAACTCTGGCGCTTTGTAATGTGGAGTAGGCTACATCTGAAAATTTCCGTGGTTCGTATTCTATGTTAAACTTCAGCTCTCTTGATCATGGTGGGATTTCGGGTTCGCCAGTTACGGATTTCACACCCAGTAAGAAACTCTGTCACCATGTCGATTAGATTAACTTTTTGTTAAATACTATTCCATATAATCAATTCTAGACGGTCGTTATATTAAGTTAGCTATATATAGGGGATTTTTTTTAACTGATTAATGTCTCTCAACAACGCGGTCTTTAGAGACGGGAAAGGACGGGGGGCAAGGAATGGGAAGGAATTCGGCCATGGCTTTTTGAAGGAAGCATCTCGGCATTTGCCTGGAGTGATTTGGGAAACCATGGAAAACCCAAATCTGGATGCCCGGACGGGGATTCGAACCGCCGTCCTCCCGAATGCGAGGCCAGAACGCTAGCCGTTACACCACCACGCTCGGTATATATATATAGGGGAAAGGCGTTCGTAAGATACCATGTCTGGAAAAAAAAATCATCAACTTTGCATTAATGTCTGGTGGTTAAGAAATTTATTCGAAATCATGAAAGATATCGTTAATAACAAAGAAAACTTCAGACGACTGACTAAAACCACAAAATTTTTCACCACTTCATCCAATACCATAACGTAAGTGACAGATAAACTGAGACAGGTCATCAGCATAGTTTTAAACAAAACAAAAACACTCTACATTGAACATAGCTTCCAAAGGGTATACCAAATCCTGTTTCTGTGTGCTGTTGCCATTTAAGTAAACTTAGCATGAAAAACACAGAAATAATAAAAAAAAAACTACATCTTGCTTCGTAATTCAGATAAAAGTGCTGTTCAGCGTATGATACGAGAGTCCTTAGGGTTTTAATTCACCGCGTAATCCTCCTGTCATGGCCTTACTAATATCCCATAATCCGGCCGGGTAAGAGATACCTGAGGATTAATTTCAAATACGAACTATGAAGCTTCGTACGGTATTAAATAAGAATAATGTAAAGCTTTGCCAAAGGTGAAGATCAGTTGACATGCCTGCAAAAATTCCAGTGCAGACTGGGTTCATACCAGGGATCTTTCAGTTGGGAATAATGCAGCTTAATTTACCAAGAGCAACTACGCACCAATCTATTATGAATCGATTAATTCCTCCATAACCGGCAACAGTTCAATCAAAGAATTTAGATATTCTACATATTGCCTTTTACAGCGAACAATTCTAGCAACATCAGTTCCAACGTAGACATAATGGGATATAACTCAAAGAATGGAGGCAATTGTACTGCGAGCTATAAAATTTCCAACACCTTTGTCAAACGATTTCTTACGCACCAAAAAATAATTTTGAAAACGTCTTTATATGACTGAAACTTAAAAGTTTCTGATTCATAAACACATTTAATAAATCAATAATAAGCAGAATTCTAACCAGGCACTTCTAGATCTTCAAATAGACATCTTAACGCAAGAAATTATGGTATATTTAGTATACGAAAAATAGATGTGAAATACATTTTAATCACTTATTTTATATATGTGTCTAATTTGAAGCTACTAACATGAAGCATTAATTAAGACTAGCCACATAACTGTCTGTTAAACGTGTAATTGGTAATTTAACTGCTACTGTTACAGCTATGCCTGATCGGTTTCGGTGCCTGGTGTTCCCTAGGGAGAATATAGGAAGTCGTTACAAGGGACGTGCAGAGAGCAAATAGAGACGGGACAGAGACATTTTATACGCAAGAAATGTCATGTCATCGTCCTTATGAAACATTTTAATTTAATTGAAATGGACCACACGCTCCGGTGGCAATTTCCCTACACACCCAACTTCCCCCTATCCTGCACCCACCTACATTTGCCCTCTACAAATTTTATCTTTAAATTCTTTCAAAGTTTTCGGTAAATTATTCATCATTTCTCTTGGTAACTCATTCCAATCCCTGACACCCTTACCTAAAAAAGAGAATCTTCCCACACCCTTGTGCCTGAAATCGAGTGCCAGCTTGTGGTCATAGTCATCTTTTCCCTTCCATGCATTACTTTTCATACCTACGCCAATATCTTTCCATGCCTCATCGCCAGTATATGCCCTGTACACTCCCATGACCCTCCTCATCCTCCTGTCTTGCAATGAATCGCATTCCAGCTCCTTTATCATATCCGTCACTGATTGCATTTTCCAGAAACAAATCTAGCGGCCCTTCTTTGCACCTTCTCCAACTCCTGTATTTGATACTCATAATGTGGGTCCCATACTACACTACCATATTCGAACAATGGTCTGACCAAAGTTTTGTAACCCAATTCCTTTACTTCTCTCGTGCATCCCCTCATCACTCTCTCCAACAAGTGCAGGATTTTGAAACCTTTTCCTACCACCTGTCCAATGTGTCCTGCCCAGTTAAACTTGTTATCAAATGTAATGCCAAGATATTTACATTTCAAGTCTTCAGCAAGCAATTCTTTCCCCACCTTATATTCTTAATTAACCTTTTTTTTATTTGTGTATCTAATTAGCTGACTCTTCTTTGCATTTATCTTCATTCCATGTTTACCAACCCAACTAGATATCCTGTCCAGATCACCCTGCAACTGTTTACAGTCCTCTATCGTTTTGATCCTTTTATACAGCATTATTTCATCTGCAAACAATCTAATTTCAGATAGTAAACAATCAACACAATTATTCATTAGAATAATGAATAGCAATGGCCCAATACGCTACCCTGCAGCGCTCCCATGTTTACTTCCACTAGGGTTACAGGGCTATTTATAGTTTATAGTAGCAGTCATTGGTTCGTGTTGTTTGGAAGTTATTGTCGTCAATCAAAAGCATATACAACCAGTCCACAAATCGATTAAATTCATTCTACCAGAACAACATAAAAGTAATTTCTATGAAGTATTTCTTGCGATTTCTTAAAAGAAGAAGTTAGATTAAAAACTAGCTTGAATCAAAAAATCCGACTTGGTTGTTGAAGAAGACGCCAGTGAACAAAATTTCTTCTGAGTATCAAAAAGAGGAAGTTTGAATAGGTTTCCCATTGTTAAATAGCTCACCAACTCAAATACAGCGCTATTGCAACAATGCAAGCCTAGATATGAAGCTTCCCAGTGTTAAATAGCTCACCAACTCAAATACAGCGCTATTGCAACAATGCATGACTAGATATGAAGCTTGAGTGTATATGGTATTGTTACAAGAAAAACATCAAACAGGAAATTTTACGAAAATTTGTTATCACTACTCTGCACAAAGAAATAAGACTCTTTCGATGTATCTTACATTCGTTTATGATTAAACATATTGCGACATTTGTGATAAACTATGGTCAAGGCAGAGATATTTTAAAAGTACCATTGCTACCTACAGAAATCGCAATTGAAGGGATAGTGACTGCAACTCCGCTAATGTGTATAGTCCGCGCAGAGTCATTATTAACGTGGAGTCCGGCAGATTTAAATCGCATATTGCGTGGGACAGGTCGTCGCTCCGTGCTGTGTCCTTGGCTGCACATTAGCAACACCTGCCCGCCACGTAGTGCGTGTGGCTAATGTGATGTACTGTTACCGCCATTACAGAGAGACTGCTACAGCATATGCTGACTTCTCACCTTCACTCTTTTTACAAAGAGAGAGACAGAAATTATTACATACGAGAAGTTACTGCATCAAACAAGATGATACTACAGCCTCCAAAACAATACAAAAAAAGACTGCAGAAACCGAAAAGTTCATGTTGGGATTTTGGAAGTCTCTTATCCCTCCATCACATGGGAGAAAATCTTGCTTTTCGAATGTGGGGGACCGTGCAACACTTCATGTTTTGGATTCCAGTTACAAATGTATATACCCTTTACTTGTTAGATCAACTGATTAAATTAAGCAAAACCCACGACAGAGGAGGAATTGATAGTTCTTTCACTTTGGCAGTCCCAAATACCATCAGCCACACGCATTATTATTATAAGCAAACACTGCACTTTACTGAAACAAAACTACTTTTAGCGATATGGACCGCTATGTTATTTTTTTTTTTCACTTTTCTATACCTATTGCTGTACTGTACACCATATTTTGCTGTGAGGTAGTAATGAAACTATAATGGCTAGAGTGGTCGGGATGATTGGAAAACTTCAAAATCTTGTTTTGGGCTTCTGAGACAACCTAACTACTTTGAAGACTCTTTTCTGTTTCTCGTTAGTATTTCTGCTTGTGGACAATCAGTAGGAAATATTCGGATTATTTTTAGTTGAATTTCAAGAATATTTTTTGGTTTATTCATTTATGTGTTTCAGTGTCAATTTCTGCAGCACTTTAGCATCATTTGGGAAAGAAGCATTTCATCGTCCAACTGCGTAATCTCATTTAATGTTGCTCTATATGTTTAATTCACGCTTTGCAGTCTTTTCCCGGAGCCAACAATATTTGATTCCAACCTCATCGGGAGAATAGTGCATTTTCTGTGATGAACAGAAACATTTTATGCCCAACTCTATAACCGTTTAATACTGAAGGAGATCGTCTTTGGAAAACTAATATTTGACTAGTAAAATTGTGAGGGCGTAACTAGCGAGAAAAATCAACATTTATCAGACCGATAAATTAAATCGTACCGTGGATTATTCTGGAAAAGAGCTAGGCCCAACTAAGCAGAGTGAATGTAATGTTTTAGAAAAGAACACTTTAAACAAAGAGCTTACGAATGGTAGTTCTTCTGTCTTCTGCTACTATTGTAGCGCTTAAATGCAATCTTGCAACAATTGGACTGTACACGAGGTTGCGAATCATACCAATGTCCCCCCAAATGCGAGGCCTAAACGTTACTGGTCACCTACCACGCTCAGTGTGAATAGAAGGAATCAGGATATGTATTTTACTTCAGTATGTATTTATTTGATTGTATTATAATTTCTACTTACTATTGACAAAATAATTAACCAGCAGTATAAATAATCTTATTAGATGCTCATGTAAACTTTTTACATTCATAATGAGAGAAATCAGATGGGAGTACCAAAAGAAGTAGGAAATTTAGTCTATTTACTATGTTTTAAAAATAATATTGGAAGGGTAATGACCTATCTACCTAGATTTATATGAAAGAAATTTAATGAAAATTTTTGCAGGGAAATGGCATATGGATTTGCACTTGCGAAGATTGTTTCTTTTGGTAGCCTTGGAAATGGAATTAATTAAGACTTCGAAGTGATTGCTGAAGGTCATCAATCTTCATTGATGTTTATTTACGATTCATGTCGATGTTTTATTTTTGTTCGTTTTTGGGTTATTGGAAGATAGAAAACTCAAAATCTATAACGATTCGCAAGTGCTGAAAGTGTTTTTGAAACCACTAGCTATAAAAAAATATCAGAAATTTACCAAAATTAAACCATTTATGAAGATAATTTGAATTCAATACTGCACAGTGGCAGAATCAGGAGTCTTCTATAAATAAAGAACAATGAAAGTTTCCTTGTTTCGTATTTTATTCATCAGAATTTTATAAGTAGCACTTGTTATGCGTGCAAAATTTAAATAACAGGTTTCATCAAGAACGTCTTTCCTTACAATGATACATCTTTTAACTATAAATGACACAACGAACCTGTATATTATACACTTTAACCCAGCAATGAATTCGAAATCCTGAATTTTGAATTTTTAGCTATAGTTCACCAACTAAACTTTCACTAGTGAAACGGCATGTTAAATTATTGATGGAAAACTTGATAAACATTTGAATTATTGACCATTAAACTAGATGTTTCTTTTCGATACATCTATGAAAATTGAAAAAATTGGAATCCATCTGATATTTCACACGGCCTATTCTCCAAGTGAGATATCGAACTAAAATAATCCCCAATAAACGGAAAGTACCATTTATAGCAAATAATTTCAGATGGAATGACAGCCATTAGACCTAAATTTCTTTTTAACAATCTTGTTTGGATGTTGGCTCCTTATCGAGGTACATTACTGCTTAAGACTACGTATACAATACTAATATTTTGTCCGTATAACGACAACAGTGGCAGCAAGCTGCTGTATTAACGCAATAAAGTCATAATCTAACCAAATCCGTTATTTATCATCTAAAATCTGCATTATGAAATAATTTAAGGGTATGCTATGGATTAACTGATCGTAAAAGAGATTTACAGCCGGTTTTGTGAACGGAAATTTGATATTCTGCCAAGCATGCATGCAGGCTCTGTATGTATTGGAGTAACCGCATATCATTGTGAGCTGTCATCACAACAAAGCTATTGGTAGGTTCTAAACAATATTATATCACTCCTCCAGTAGATTATTCGTTTGTAAATTTAATGACGCCTTCGAGTTGTTCAAGCGAAGATTGCATCGAAAATTCTGTCAGATGTTTAAGTGTTATAAATGAGTTAGAGAGAAAATTGATATGTTAATCAGGATATTTTGTTGTTTAAAACAGATCAAAAAAATTATGACAGGATTGTAGCTGGTTCAGACTGATCATAAGCGGGATAGCGCCATTCCTATGTGTCGGGTTGGAATTAATATGAAAAATACATATTCGCTTAAGTTAAACTCCGTTATATGCCCTATTAATGACATTTTTTTTATCGATGCTGAAGTTTTACATTATGATAAACGTGTAGTAATACACAGTTCCCTTGTGTTTGTTTCAGGTTAAGCATGGAATATTTTATGTAGCTTATATTTATTTCAGTGAAGACGTTAAACTTGACTGATTCTGCTTTTGTGTTTTGGAGAAATAGAAAGAACTTGAGTTTATGGGCTGGTGAGCTTCTAAATTAAACACAATTAAGTTATGGGTATTAAATATTTCTTAGAGAAACCAATTATTCGGAATCACGTTATGACTGATGGAGTTGCAGCTGTGGGAATGCAATTATGAGAATCTATAGTTCCTGACCTTAATTGACGAGCAAATGCAGTGATTGAACACCCATAAAGAAGGTATATTTGTCCCTTATAGTACAGAGTCTCATTCATTACCTCAAGGGGAGCGCTTAATGCCACAATGGCTGTTGCAGCTCTAGAGGACATGACTTTCACTTAAATTACACCTATTAGAATATTAAAAATTATGCAGGTTAATTGTGATGATAGAGTACTCACCCTGACGAAAATGAGCACCTTGGTGTCTCCAATGCGGTACTTGCCCTCGGAGACTCTCACCATAGGGAACTGCACTGGACACGAACACCGCTCCACCAGGTCACGAACCTGGAACAAACAGCTCAAGTCAGGACACCCTCTGGCACTCAGGAAACGAAAGTGAATATTAAATCAGCTGGTACGACGTCCTTCTGTGTTACGAGCTCTTCATGAAAAGCTACAGTTGGTTGAACTAGGCATCTAAGTATCTCCACATCAGTTTTCATCATTAAACATCGGGCGCTAAAGAATAAAATAAAATAAAATGTATGTACGGAGAATTATTCACTAGTCGCAAAATCATTGACAGTATAAGTGATATCTTTATGTATAAAATCCTAGGCATGCGTAAAACACACCATCACGCGCAAGCTACTAGACCAATTCAGGACATGTTCACACGAAATGTTACTGAAGTGGCGCTAAAGGTTTTTATTTGTATTTATAATTCATTCCCATAGGTGTGCTGAAGTATAATTACTATATTTACATTTAGGTTATGTTGACCGCGATTGCACAGATAACGCTGTACTTGAGAAACATTGCTCACAGAAGTTTACACAACTTCAGTTTTGATTATTTTTTTTGAGAACCAGTATTTATTTCATAAGTTTTGTTAAATGGTATAGGTGTATTAAAATAAAACTGAATACGTTAATAAAACGTAATAAGTGTACGAAATATTTAATTTACCTAAATATGACAGTAGCGCTGACTTAGGAAAATAGGATTAGAGTATGTGGTTTTTCACTAGAATTACACTGTAAGTCAGTCGCGTTGTGTGTTGTAACATGCAATTAATAACTACAGTATTTTCGTTTTTAAATAGAATTCACATTATAAGTACTAATAAATTTTAAAATTAGTGAAATTTGTTATATTTAGTAAATATTTTTAATTTAAATTCAATGTAATATTTTGTCATATGCAAAATAGAAAAATGTCAGCGATCTGACGGTCAAATGGTTTCATTTTGGTATGAATTTGGAAATCTGAAAAATTAAAGATAAAAGTTTTCACAAATTAGCAAACTTTTTCACGCATCGTATTAGTTTCTTTGCCGCACTGGCATTACCGGTTTAAGAGGGAGGTCCCTGCATTAACACCCCACGTGAGCGAAGTTGCTGGCAATATCCACAATTCATTTGATATTTTATCTGTGCATTAACAGCACAAATCCCAAATTCCGTGGGGACGAATTGTAAAAATTACTGACCAATGTATCGTCAAAAGAGGCTTACAGTAAACACCTACTGGGTTATGATATTACCTGCCATTATCTCTTGGATCAAAGGCGAAAATTTCTGATAACTTGTGGACGTTAAGAAAGGTTCTTTCTACGAAGGTGAAGTTGATACTTTTACCCAAAAGTGGTCAAATGCTATTTCTCACAACAAGTGTTATTTCTCTGCCACCCATTTGTTACACACCGAATAAAGTCAACATCATAAGATTTTCTCATAAAAACAACTCCTATAATGAGTTGTGTCGATTCTTATTTATTATAAACGAAGGCATATTGCTATTTCGTTTTCACACAGATAAGAGAATATATTAAGCTATTTTGATATTTGCTTTGTAAACAGTTGTAAAGTAGCTGATAGTATTGCCGGTTCAGAAAATGTATTGATATATTTGTTTTAGAAACAGTTGTGATATGCGTACAATATTTCATTAATTACCTACGCCGGATTCGAACCACTCATCCTTGGCAAGGGGAGCCGACACGCCCTGCCGGTCTGTCACCATGTAAATATTAAGAGAAAGTTTTTTTAAATAAATTGCTGTCGTTTGTTTCTGAATGAAAAGAACAAAATCCACTTGAAACAAAGGCGTTAAACCGCTGTAAAATAGACCTTGTACTATTTGTTTCAATAAGTGAAAGTTATTTTAGAAAATGTATACTTGTAGACAACATATTCAGTGCGGGTTGTTCTAATGAACAAGTAATTCTGACTGTAAAATATTTATTATTATTTCCTGTATCGCTATGATTGTAAAGTGTCGTACGTAATGATAAATGACAGACTCTTTAATATTACCGGAAACTTTTGCTTGCATTGCGACGGAAATATTTTAAACCATGATTTCTGAAGTGTAATGCGATACTTCCTGATCTTCCTGACAGGTGACAGAAATAAAGTTAATCCCCACAAACACTACATTCTACCGGGCCGTTGAAATCGTTTGTATTAATCACTAAAGCTACCCACTAATGGTATAAGTGAGAAGGGATCAGTGGTGTGTTCAGATTGGTTAACAGCAGGGAACGATTAAGTATTAATTGGTTGACCTACACATTGTAATACTAGTGGAGGAATACTTCGTTAATACGAATACATTACGCTCGTTAGTTGTATGATTATGTCTGTTATCAACTCATGAAACAGCGAGACACGGGAAAATAAAGAAGCACGAAATGAAACATTATAGTAGCGACTGGATTAAGGTTGTGTTGTAGTTAAAAACCACGACATTTCACTGTTTTCATCTAAACTGTAGTGCCGATAATAATTAAAGACATAACAAAGTAGATACCCCAAGATTGACTACTTTGGGTGGGAGGGAATATTCTCCACTATCCCAAAACTGATACTGACCTATTGAATTTTTTTTTTTAATCTGCTTAACGTCTCTCTCTAACAGCGAGGTCTTTAGAGGCGGGAAAGAATGGGGGGCAACGAACGGGAAGGAATTCGGCCATGGCCTTTTGAAGGAAGCATCCCGGCATTTGCCTGGAGTGATTTGGGAAACCATGGAAAACCCAAATCTGGATGCCCGCACGGGGAGTCGAACCGCCGTCCTCCCGAATGCGAGGTGCGAACGCTAGCCGTTACACCACCACGCTTGGTGACCTGTTGAAATTTGAATTAACTGCTCCCTTATAATGTCCTCGTCACGTTCTGCACTCTCCTTTTTCGGAAAAGTTGACAAGAATTAATTATGCCGAAATGTGGGACGCTCCGCAACGGTGTAGTGTTAGCAGCACTGCAAAAATGTCACAAAAATTATCGGTACAGGGATCATATCAACCTAAACAGGTTCGTTTTGTCATAGTGATCGATGTTAGGTTGCAATTCGGCCTGGACCAAGAGTAAAAAATTTACGGGAAATTCGTTCTTCGGCATCCATCGCGGAAACTGCGCATTTGTTTACAGCGAAAGCAATAGATTTTTTTTTTTATTTTGATTTTTTTTTTGATTTTTTAGATATGGCCTTTGGTCTTTGCGACCATTTAGCCAGCTCGAATTTGTTTTGTAACAACTGTTGTATCAGGCATTAATCATGATATTGTAGACACTACAGTAAGGACAGCACAAGACGAACACAACACTTAATTCAAACCACCCATGCCCGCGGCCGAACTCGAACCGGTGGCCCTTACAATGCGAGGCCAGCGTGCTAGCCCCTACACTGCCAGGGCCGGCCAATCGATTATCTCTGACTGCTTATATCGTTTGTAAGATGGCGAGCCTTGTTGAACAATTTCGGATAAATATTTTGTATCTTTTAATTTCATGTGACGTTTTACAACGGAATGAAGCTAAAACGGCAAGAAAATATTGCAACAAAGAATTAAACCAACATTTCAAGGGATTATCATTGATTCCGCAGCGTGCGCCGGCGGCATCTATACGTGCGCTGCAATGTCATATTTCAGCATTTTTAATTTAATTTGTGGCGACTTTTCCTGAAAAGGAGAGTGCAGAACGTGAAGAGTACATTATAAGGAAGCAGTTAATCCAAATTTCAACAGGTCATTAACAGTTTTGGGATGGTGGAGAATATCCCCTCCCACCCCAGACTTCTAACACAGATGGTGTGTTGTTTGTGTCAGTCGGAAGTTTTAAGAAAAGACGCAGGTCCATAGAGAGCCGTGGAAGAGAACATAGTCGTGAACACTGCGCCCTGGACTCAGATAGAGGCTGTGGAGAATAGAACCATTCCCCCTAACTCCTCGCATCCTGCAGACTCCCTGTGGAGCACTCTGGAGGTGCGAGGGAAGGCTCAGGTGGACGAGAGGCCGTAAGAAGCTTACTGCAGCTGCTCTGCACTTCAGGTCCGATGTCTGGGACGAAAAAGAAAGAGTATCAGTTAAGCCCACCTGTGTTTCAGTTTAGGAAAAACTGTACCGCAAGAGAAGCAATCCTAGCGTTAACATTAATACTGCAAGGACTTATAAAGAAAAAAAAGTGACGTTTATTGCCTTTGTTTATAGGGATCAAGTCTAAAATACCGGGGTAAAAAAGTAATGTATAATCTCCATAAAATCGAGCTGCTAAATTATAAGGAATGAATCAAGAGAGACAAGCGTCTGTTAAAAAGTGTTTTAATGAAAAATTGTAGTCTAAACTAAATCTAATATTTAGCTTCTATGTGGAGGAAGCCATCTATGAAGTAAAAGAAAAATATGAATATCTCGTAAGATTTGAGGAATCAACATGCGTATGATGTGATTTGTTGATTAAGTTGTCCTGTTAGCAGATGAAAGTTAATTAAAAATTACTGAACGGCATGAACAAAGTTCTTGAAGAAGTTGGACTCAATACAAACTAAAACAAGATGAAAGGCAAGAAATTTTGTAGGAGTGATAACAACAGTAATAGATTTAATACATTAATTGTAATGGAATGGATAACAGAATTCTGTTATTTAAGAAAACAATTACAATTGATGATAAAAGTAACAATAGTCGCAAACCACTGCAGAACTAACAAGATAAAAAGATACCTTTCACTGAAACATCTACTCAGGATTCAGAAAAATCTTTCCAAAAGTGTGAGTTATGAAAGTGAGGCTTGGACTTTGGGAACACCCTAAAAAAGAAACATTTAATCATTTGAAATGTGATTCTATAGAAGGATGCTGAAATCTACTTGGTTTAGAATTTCAGCTTCTGCAGCCGCTAAAATTTTTTGGGCAGCAGGAAAGATATCCATCTTTATATTTATGTTTGCTTTACACCAACTCGTTATTATAGTTACATTTCAAATATTATCGTTCTATAGTACTGTCAACACGTGTGTCAGAGATAATATTACTATTGGCCTCCGAAGGGAACAAAAATGAAGCAACGCAAGATGAATCACCAAATGCCAATTCAGCTGACACCATCACTGTCAGATCCTCTGTTCGAGTTGTTGGTTAGTTCCTGAGAGTGGTCGAATATTGACCGTAAGCAGCGACCACATTCGCGTCCATGTAGTTTCATCGACCTTTCCTGAAAGCGGTCGCTGCCCCACCTGTCAATACAGTCGCGTGCTTCAATGCTCACCGCAGAAATAGCCACACCTACAGTGCAAGGGAATCAGTTGAGCAAACACGAAATAAAACAAACCTTATCGAAGGCTGAGTGTTCTGGTAGTTCCGTTTATATGGCACACACAAGGGTCCAGGGTTCAGATGTAGGGAAGACATTTTTTTTTTTTGGGGCATTTCCTTGTTGATATAAGTATACCAAGTCCGTGGGTCGTATTCCATGTTAAACCGTACGTGCAATGGTACAGTCACGAAAGAGGCTGGATGCATGAAAACACGAAACCATACGAATTTGTTTCTACAGTTTGACTAGAATATCAAGTTTAAAGCGATTGCCACTACCCTGAATCACGCATATGCTTAGGAGCGAATCGGGTGGCTGAATAATTAAAGTTACAGCCTGATCTTTGGGAATACCTTCGGGAAGATAGCCTCGGTAGGGAAACCACTGAATACCAAATCTAGGTGGCCAAACTGGGATTCGAACCTTGTGTTCTTCCGAATGTGAAATCAGAGCGTTACCGCTCATGCACCACGCTCGTATATAGGCCTATAACTTCTCAAATTCACAATATAACTTTTTTTTATCTGCTTAACGTCTCTCTAACAGCGAGGTCTTTAGAGACGGGAAAGGATGGGGGGCAAGGAATGGGAAGGAATTCGGCGATGGCCTTTTGAAGAAAGCATCCCGGCATTTGCCTGGAGTGATTTGGGAAACCATGGAAAACCCAAATCTGGATGCCCGGACGGGGATTCTAACCACCGTCCTCCCGAATGCGAGGCCAGAACGCTAGCCGTTACCAATATAACAGGGAGAGATATTAGCAAAATGTAAAACTTAGAATTCTAGATGGAGCTATACGTATGTACTATGAGCTAGTAGAGAAAAAGAAATAAGTGAGGCAAGGACAGTAGCTAACTTAAAAATAGTGTACCGGCGAGCACAAAATATTTTCATTTTATGTTTTTATATGTTTGAGTCATGAGGGACGTTTGCACCGTATTGCCATAATTTACACAATAGAGGCGTCCATAAATTACGTGAGGTGAAATAGGGGAGGGGGGGGAGTCCAGCGATATCTCACGTGAGGTTTTGGAAAAAACGCGAAAGTCGATTTTAGGGGGATATTTCGTCGAAAAGTAGGAGTGTTACCGGCTATTGGAAAGGTGAGACCTTAAAAAGAAAAGGTCTCAAAAAGTTGCGAGGGCGATTTCAATGGGGGGTCTCACCAGAGAGGGGGGGGGGGGTATCTCACCAGAAGGGGGGGGTATCTCACCAGAAGGGGGGGGGGGTCCGGAAATCCTCAGCTGAAGTTCTGATATTAAACCGCCTTACATATAGGTGAAATAGAAGTATGCGTCAGATAAACGATGCTAAGAAATTATTTTTGCTGCTTTCATTTGTTATTTCTCTTATGAATGTACACTTAATAAACGAAAGAAAAGAGAAAAAAAGCTGTGTAGCATTAAATTCGCCAATAAACTTAGTATCTCCTTACTTATTGGAAACTAATGACTCGTTTGTAGCTAAACTTAATTCCTGTCTCTGTGATGATATTTACAAGATACGCAACAGTAATAAAACATGCACAGAAAGCTGTTTTTTAGAACATGGAATGCATTGTGTGATTGTTATAGTTGTACTTCACATTTAAAACGTAAAATTTAAAAAAGAGAATAGTAAATAAATACGAATAAAAAAATAACACTGTGTGCAGATCATAGAGAATATCCAACTTTCTTTTGACATTTTAAAAAATTTCGCATTATATTACATAGCATCATGGTTACAATCACTAAAAAATCTTGTGCTAGGTAGTATGTTTTTTAAGACGCGGTTACGTTACTGATCTCTATACCACAGACCTGAGCTACTCAAACCATGTTTAGTTTCTGTAAAAAGACCTTACAGTAACTTTTCATAGAACCGTTTGCCAGAAATTATATACACGATAAGGGGTTCATATTTAGGTCAGTGATACTATCTGAAGCAGACACTCTACCGAATCTGGGAAGCTATCGCCGAGTTATTCATGCCGGGTCGATGTAAACAAAAAATGTACATACTCGGATGCCGATAATAGTTCTCTTGTCGGCGGCCAGCCCCAGCATAAAATATTTCCGACTCCACTTAACATGCCCGCACTCCAAAGTGTTCTATACGCTCCCCGATAAGCCGCTCTTAATGTCGTTTGGACTGTGACCCGCTTCGGGCGATAGCATGCGGGACCAGATGGCCTGCAACTCAATTAGAAGCGGGCGACCCGCTGCCCCGTTCAGATAGCATTCACAGCAGATGACGACTCGGCTGGGTAATCCAATCACCAGCGAGAGGACAATCCAGTCCAGCTACTGTGCAGTTCCCAGCGCGGAGGCAGCATTTCTGCAGAGTACGTTCAATCTGGTATCTAAAGGAGTATACAGTACGGAATCCATAACGAATTTAATATCGTAAAACCAAATATTATCTACAGGTTCATTCCGAGATGGTGTTACAAACTTTTAGGCATGATTGAGAATGATAAATGTATCAATTTCAGGTAAGAGCCCTCGTCTGGAAACTACCGAGTCGAAAGTCATAGGCGAAAATAGTTCTGACACTCCTTACAATTACTGTTGTCGCTAAGACATACTACCCGGGTTCCTGTGACATATTCCACTTATTTGTCAAACCGTGAATAAAAGAAAATGTTTTCCACCCATCTCCTTTATGAAGAAATCATCAGGACATGCGTGTGAATTTATTCAGGAATAACCTAATTCTCGATTATCGTAAGTGGAGTATAAACCAGATGCTGCCTAATACAGGGTCATGGTTTCCCAAATCACTCCAGGCAAATGTCGGGATGCTTTCTTCAAAAGGCAATGGCCGAATTCCTTCCCATTCCTTGCCCCCCATCCTTTCCCGTCTCTAAAGATCTCGCTGTTAGAGAGACGTTAAGCAGATAAAAAAAAAAAATACAGGGTCAATTCGTTACGTTTCTCCCTCCAGCCTTGATTATACTGTAATCACTATCCGAATTATCTCCCTCGCTGGAAGTGCAAATAACTACCAATAAGCCACTGAATAAATGCTCTAGTTTAACGAGTTTTCATCAAGGTTATAGCTGGTATCTATTAAGACGATGAAATTTCCAAACTGATTATTTCATCAAACTCTTGAAAAAAGATAAGAAAGGAATGCTCTGAACAAAAACTCATAAAAAATAATTATAAAACAACGAAATTTACTGAGGTTATCCATTTCAAATATCCAGGAAATAAAATATCGATATCCTTGTTGATTAATCGTGTTTCCGAAACCTTTTCTGCATGGATCAACACAAATTTGAATCAATATTCCTGTACCGTTTTCGCGAACGCTAAGATTCTTTAAAATATTCATATTGAGATTTTGAATCTATAGAAAAAATTTGCATTCCTCTTCCCTCTTTCAGAGAACAGTAGTACATTGTAAGGCAACATCCTAATTACTCTTCTCTTTGATGCAACCAGTTTAAATAACCTATAAAATTATTCTTAGATGGATGTGAAACGAAATTGAATTTCAACAAGTAAATCAGTATTTTTCGTTTTTCTTCCATAGAAGAAATTTCTTTTGATTCTACATTTGTAATTATAGCTGATGAATTAACCAGTGGTGAGGAGCTAAATCAATCAACACTGATGAGGGTCCACGTGTCTACTATAAAATGAAGGTACTGAGCAATAACATCATGTTATCCTTCTCAAACAGTTTACATGCAAATGGCTGTTCGTTTTTTTTAAATAGCATTTGGCTTTTATATCCATTCAGTCAGCATCTGTGTATATTTTTCATTTTCTTCAATTGTTGTTGATGATCACAAGTGAAAGGACAACATAGGATGATCACAACACTTAATTAAAAACGTCACTGATCTGGGCCGGACTTGAACCGGCGATCCCCGGAACGCAAAGACAGCTCGCTAGTAGCACCGCGCTGCCGGCGCAGGCTAATAATTGTATTTCGATCTATCATCGAGCAGCTTTACTGTTAAATTTTAGTTTCCAATGTGTGCTTACCTTTAAAATAGAATCAAAACAATGTAGCGTTTGCTGAACAAAATTACTTCTTTTCACTGAAATCACATCAAGCGCGGTAACGCTCTGGCCTCCCATTTGGGAGGATGCGGTTTCGAATCACCGCTCAGGCATCCAGATTTGTTTTTTTCCACGATTTCCCCAAATCACTCCAGGCGAATGCCGGGATGCTTCCTTTGAAATGCCATGGCCAAATTTTTTCCCGTACCTTGCCCCGCATCATTTCCCGCCTCTAATTACCTCGACGTCGACGAGGCGTAAAAACATAATAAAAAATGGCACAGAAATCAACGAACGGAATGGATCTATGATTCCTATTCCCTGAATTTTAGCTCGATTTAACTTTGAAATTTCAAAAACAACTGTTATGGAAATATGCGCTCCTCCTTGAAAATAGTGTTTGGGGTCGTGTAACACAAGCTATAACAACTCCCCACTCCTCTTGTCCCAGTGACGTAGGAATGGAGAATTTTGCCGCGGGCTGGACCGGGTCTCAGGTGAGGCAAGGTGCTACCCACTGCCCCGCCTGGCAATCAGTGGTTCCACCTGCTAATGACACGCCTCTTAGGCGGACACACAGCCCGGAGCCAGCCGACACCTCACGAATAATAACACCGGGCTGCGAATTGATCCCCGGGGTATACAGTCTGCGGTCGCGGCGGAATGGACGGAAGTAATTTTT
Source organism: Vandiemenella viatica (assembly GCA_031002005.1). Taxonomy (NCBI): domain Eukaryota; kingdom Metazoa; phylum Arthropoda; class Insecta; order Orthoptera; family Morabidae; genus Vandiemenella; species Vandiemenella viatica. The sequence continues at coordinate 123,865,248 of CM061914.1, forward strand.
AACGATTGCACAACTACTATTTGCTTTCCCTTCGATGAAATCGCGGTAAGAGTTAGATTTCGTTGTAAAGGAAATGAGGTGTTAACGCGAATATTTGATGATTACAGTGACGACCAGCAATAAAACATATTTCACAGCCCTACTGCACTGTTCCTTGTGTACGTCCTTTTAAAAAATTTGTTTCTGTGTAAACTCCTGTTTTAACTCATTTTTGTTTCATACTAAAATATTATATTATTTATCACAACCAACCAATAACATATTCAAATTGCTCTACATGAAAGAATTATCCGACCCATTACTTTTAAGTATTATATTATGTCGTAGTTTAATAATAAGGTTTAATGTCACATAAATTAATTTTTAAGACTTATATGTAAGAAAAATGCTCGCCTTATGGTTGTTATAACCGAAGGCCATTGAAATAAACAACAGAAGAGAAATACCTCAGTCTTCAGTTTAGAGTTTCAAATGTTGTCTTCAAATTTTCGAATGTTGCTTGTAATTATTCTTGACAGAGTTGTGTAAACAATACAAGTGGAGTATTAATGAACAAATTATTAAATATGTTTTACCTGAGAGTTTAAGCTTATTTAATTTTTTATATACGAGTGTAAGGTTAAATGTTGAGCGAAAGATTGTGTTTTTTTTTTTGTTTTTTTTTTTAGTTTAAAAATCCATTTATTTTGCACGCAGTTCTTCTTTAGTTCAATGGACTTTCTCCGATGTTTCTTCAACGGATGGATTATATCCCTGGAATGTCTGAAAAAATATTCATACTATGACCTCTTCATTTGACTCAAAACGTTGTCCAACTATAAATGTATTTAGATGTGGAAAAGGGTAGAAGTCGGAGGGATACAGATCTGGTAAACAGAGTGTTCCAATATCTCGTACTTCCGATCCCTCAGTTTTCCCAATGCGAAAGCACCTTTATCGGCAATTGTATTGAACTGATGAAAGATTACTTTATTCGTATGCAATACTGGTCTCTTGTCACAAGTTTTTATAAGTTTGGTACAGAAGACTTACGTACTATTTCCTAGTTATTGTTTTATCATATATATATATATATATATATATATATATATATATATATATATATGTGTGTGTGTGTGTGTGTGTGTGTGTGTGTGCTAGAGATATGGTTGTTGAAAGTGGTCGACCTAGGGCATTTTCATGTTTCTACCAAAGACGTTTGTGTGGCTATATTTCAATTAGTAGTCACAACTACCTAGCGCAGACGAGTGGTGTTTATATGTGGTAGTAGCCTCAAGTCTCCCATCGTGCTCTATGGTAACTGCCTATCGGTGAGTGTGTGATTAAAAGTGGCCGACCTAGAGCATTTTTATAATTCGACCAAAGTGTTCTAAAAAATATTTGGAGTCATCTAGAATTTACTAGAAGGTTCTTGAATTTAATAAAATATACTAGAATGTTTTTGAATAATGTTCTAGAATACTACACTTGTCTCAGATTTTTACAAACATAAATAATATACGATGCAATATATAAACCGTATAAAGGAAAACTACTTCACAGATCAGGTTGAAACTTGACGTTGGTTATTGTGATACGCGTATCAACACTACAAACAAATGCGTTCAACTCCATCTCTGTGGTAGGTCTACAACTTTTCAGCCTACTCCTTGTAAGAATTAACTATTTAGGCGAATAATGGATTACATTCCACGTGTTACAATTTTTAATGTTCATTAAGGATTCTGTGCAAAAACGGGAAATGAAACCAACCGTAAGAGAACCATCGCGGCATTCACCCTGATGGATTTCGAGAAACGGATGTTCGGATGGTCGGATCTAAAATCAAACCAGCTTCGTTTAGAATGCCATGTCGGAACGTTACCGTTCTTCCTGCATACTTAGGGATCTATAGGGCTATAGGGCGATGGAAAATATATTGTTCCAGTTTTCCTTGTTGGTAAAAAGAAGGCGACTTTCCATTCAACCGAGCGAGGTGGGTGAGCGGTAACGCTCTGGCCTCGCATTAGGGAGGACTTGGGTTCGAATCACCGTCCGGCAATCTAGATTTCGGTTGTCCATGGTTTCTCCAAATCGCAGGTGAATTCTGGGAAGGTCCCTTCAAAAGGCCATGGCCGAATCCCTTTCCGTTCGTTGCCCCCAGTAATTTCTCGCTTCTAATCACCTCGAAGTTGACGAAGCTTAAAGCCATAAAAGCACTCCGTTCCCTCCCTTCCTTACCTTAAATATTTGGCAGGACTGTAAATACCAACAATAAAAACGAACAAAATAATAAAAAGAATATCTTTGATCATCGTTGGGAGTGACTTGAACCCCGCTTGGTTCGCGGTAAAAACCAGTTTGTGGTAAATGTCACTGCAGATGGGTACTAGGAAGTTGAGTAGCGGAGAGAAGGTGAACTGTTCCATGGGTGGTCGACCCCACAGGGGCCGCTTCGCAGGTCATAAAGGGAAACAGAGTTGCAGCAGTCGCTAATAGTCCGCGAACTCGCCGCAGCTGAAGCTTATTTATTTTACTGCTCACGCAGCTTTCGTTTAAAACGCCTGTCCGGTTGTTTCTTCCGTAGCACGTTCACATTTTGTACTTTATTTGTCGGCATCTTTTCTCTGCGGCTGCTGGAAAATGTTAAGCGTCTCACCAGACAGTCGCGATTGCCTGCAGGATAAAATTATTGCTAATAGCAAGTGTTTTGGTCGAGCAGTTGCCACCAAAACATTACGAGAAAAAAAAAATATCGTGTCATCAAGTAGTTGCCCTGTTCCCTTTAAATAATATACCATTTCAAATGGGGCTCTTCTTTTACATTCTTCACTTATGGATGCAGAAAAAGTATTGTAACTAAGAAATTTCTACTTGGATTCTTCACTTCCTGTACCGAGAATCAATTTTGATTACTTCGGTAATATCGCCTGTATGAAGGTGTGTTACTTTATAGTTTTATTTTTATTATTTACTAGATTCTCAAAGACAAACGACAAGTGTAGGCTAAACAGGCAAAGTTCTCTCGCAGCTTTTATGTTTCAAGCAACAGATAAATATAATCACTAAATTTTGATAAAGAGACCATCCTGAACACTTCGAAAATGGAGTTGAGCGCATTTATTTGTAGTGTTGCGAATGGACCCTACCTGATCATGTAATACTATGATTCTCATGGTAATTGGTAAGGAGCCATACATAAATTACACAACATGAATTACATGATTTTTGGATACCCCTCCCCATCTTATCACAGGTGGTCACATTTGTATGGTTTACATATTTTGAAATTTAGAAATTATTAAATTATAACAGCACTTCCAAAATTATTTATATATTTCTATTTAAAATACTTTTTTTTGGTGAATTCAACAATAAATTAAACATTTTAGAAAATTGACAAAATATAACAAATCAAACGAACGAAACAAAATTTAGTCTTCTTGTGTCCACGTACTTTGAACCCATTCCTTTATATTATTTATGACTGGTATAGCAGTCACTTCATTCTCGAATTGGATAGTATTAGAAGCATTCGATGTGTCAACATCTTCTTCTTGATCTTCAACCAACCATATAGCGTCTTCATCGTTATCAAACAAAGAACTTCCCTATCATAGTTGGAATTCTTTCAGGACAAATCTTCGTGATGGGCAAAACCTCTTGTTGCCTCTTATGTGATTGCTTGCGTTGCTTAGAATAAAGGATAATTAGAATAGCATCGATGAGAAGGCACGAAATTTCTTATTTAGTTACATAATGATGAAGTCTAGATCGGAGTCGGTTCCCAGATTTATGTTGTTGAATATGACTGTTCATTTGCTTATGCATGTAGGTCGTTTTGTAGCAGAATAACTGTTTTCTTCAAATGAGAGTAGCTTGACTAATTTCTTCCAACATTTTGTCTATCTATTTGTATGTCCTTCTGGCAAATTTGATTAAACACGTTCTCAAATTAGCGTTTGCTAAATCCTTTATTTGGAAACGAAAGGCGCCTACGGAAATTTAACGTTCGTGAACGGAATATTCTTGTAATCACCATGGAAGCAGAAACTTCAACTCATGAACTCTTCGCCCTAACTGTAATAGGTTTACACTATTTCATTGTATGAACAAATACTATGTTAACAGAGCCAGGTTGGTGAGGGGTAACACTTGGGCCTAACATTCGGCAAAACGTGGGTTCAAATCCTTGTCCGGCACTTCAGATTTCAGTTTTCCATCGTTGCCCAAAATCACTTCAGGTGAATATTATTATTATTACTCCGCGATTCACTAAAAGTGTGTGGCGGAGGGTGTATTTGCACCTATCGGAAAGGTTAATAGTTTGAGGGAAATACGGGATATAGCAGGTGGCGACCATGGGCTATTGTGATGAATCATCCCGGCATTCGCCTGGAGTGAACCTGGAAAACCATGAAAAACTCAGATCAAGATGGCCGGAGTGCTTTATAGAGAGCTACACCTGTCGGATTTTCAGTTTACTCGCCAGGTAAATCCGTTCTATTCCATTCCCTAAACGCTCGTGGACAAAATAAGTACAGAAATAAATATTTTCTGGCCCTGATTTCTCTTATGTCATTTCTTACGTTTGACAAAAAAAAATTTTGACAAGAAATTGTCACCCTCAGCCTCATGACGAGCAAGCAGTTCCGCACAGATGGTTCTCGTTTTTTCTTTATGGTCTTCGGTTAGACATCAAGCAACCCAGCGGGAACAAACCTTAGAATATTCCAACTGGTGAACAATTGTGACATCACTACCAACAGAGATGTCAAGTTGAGCACTGAGTTGTTTGGTGGTGATCCGTGGACCGTCTCGAATGAGAGTCTTCGCACGCTCCGACATTGCAGGAGTCACTACTGTGCACGGGCAGCCAGACAGTACTGCTAGACCTTGCGGCGATGGTGACATAACGACTCACCGTGCTTATGTCCACTGCAACATCATCGTAGACATTCTGCAAGCGCCTATGAATATCTGAGATGCGCTGGTTTTCCGCCAAAAGAAACTCAATCACTGCCCGTTGTTTGGAACGCACATCCGTTACAGACGCCATTTTAACAGCTCCATATAGCGCTGTCACCTATCGGAAGTCAATGAAACTATACGAGACGAAGCGGAAATGTTTGAAAATGCTCCACAAAATAATGTTCGGTTTTTTAAACCAAAATTGGCCGAGAAAAAAAATGTGTTGCATTACTTATTGAATGACCCTTGCATTTTCGCGGTCATTACTAGATATGAATGTTGCTGGTAGCAATATTTATTTGCTGTCATTCCGAAATAAGTCAGTCGTGAATTTTTCAATTAGCTTCTGTCGAGAGCAACGCCTTCGGTGTTCCAGGTCTTCCAAACCTAACTCCTTCAACATCGCACTTAGGCTTTCCCTCCAACTATATATACCTGTCACGAATACCAGGATGGTTTCTTCAAAAAGGCATGATCAAATTCCTTCCCGTCTCTTGTTCCCTTTACTCTCCCGGCTCTAACGTATGGTCATAAGGTCCTCAACAAAAATGAACATGTGGCTAAATCATAGAGTCCCACCTAACTATGCTACAGAAGTTATCTTTAAAGCTGTGATTGTAATGGCGGAACTCCACCTGCAAGTGCTCGTCATCAACACTCCATGTGGGAGTAAAAGTAATTTGGCGTCGCCAAATGAGAAACACTGTATGAAGCAAATAGCTGTAGTCACTTTATTAGCCTTCACTGCTGACCAAGTTCGACGTTTTCTTCTTGCTGACGCATGAGTTACAGCGCGTGTTTATTGTCAGTCACTTGTTTTAACGAGTCTCTCGTCCTACGACTACTGCCGTTTGGTCTCGCCTATAACTGACTGAGCAACAGATGCAATATTAGGTTTTGTTGTAATGGCGCCGAATCTCTATTCGAAGACACTGCAACAAACGACGTTATTCAACCACAAATTGTTTCTTAAATGATTGCTCCGTCGTCTGATTCTGTCCCACGTTACATCAGTCACATCAAACATAAATTTACGGAGAAAGGGAAATTGGAATCTGATCCGTTGTAAGCTAGTAGTGAAGATACAGTGAATTGTAAATTATTCATCTAACAGAGAACAAAAAAATCACGTATTTCAGGGCGGTATTTATCTCAACATTAAAATACTTTACCGAGCGTGGTGGTGGACCAGTTAGCGTTCTGGCCTCGCATTCGGGAGGACGGCGGTTCGAATCCCCGTCCGGGCATCCAGATTTTGGTTGTGCATGGTTTCCCCAAATCACTCCAGGTGAATACCTGGATGCTTCATTCAAAAGGTCATAGCCGAATTCTTCCCCATTCCTTGCCCCCCATCATTTCCCGTCTCTAAAGACCTCGTTGTTAAGAGTCGTTAAGCAGTTAAAAAAAAAACTTTAAATAAAATTTCTTACGACGTAAACATATGATTTCACGTCACCAGTCCTTGTACTAACGAAATGGGACCATCCATTCTTTTCCCTACGTCATTATGATCTCCATTTTTTTTACTCAAATATCACCTCTTATGGCCTCAATTATTTATTTCAATATTATAACCGTTTCTGCATCAATAGCTTTCGATTCCACTGTCTGTCAATAAAGTTATCAACAACTTAGCCGTCTCAAAATGTGAAAGAACTTTCCATCATTTATTTTTCTAACACTATTCAATAGCGAGTGCATACTGAACACTCAAAACGTCGAGAACAAATAAATTGGAGCCCAAAATGTCATTTATTTACATTGATTATAGATCGAAATACAGTTTCAAGTGAAAACTAAGTCACCCAAATTCTTATCGATATTACAACAAAAATTACTAGAATCGTAGTAAGACACCACCTGTAAGATTCTCCACCGACGAGCATCATGGGCATATCTATTTTTTCTTTATATATTCTCACTTGTCTTCTAACACGTACATAATTAAGTTTTATTATCTTTTTTATCGACTTTCCTATCACATCAGCGAGCACGTTTTGTGTCTTTATCATCTTTCAGAATGACTGCTATACCCTAACCCTGTACTATACTTCTTGTAAGGAAAATTACTTATCCTTTTGTTTCCTGTAATAGTTTGTTCTCGTTTTCTCAGTTAACAGTGATAACGCATTGAGCCACTTTTAAACACCTTGTTTATTAATAATCTTTACACCTCTCTATCCGTAACTGATGTATTTTAACTACAACAGTACAATAATGCTCGGTCTTAGCCGATTACAAATTACGTGCTAGTTTTATTTTATTTCAAATTTCTCCACTTCTATTTTTTGTGTTCTTGCCTAACATAATAGATATTTTATAAATACTCCTTGTTGTTTTCCATTCTCATTATTCCTTGTCACTCAGTACTTTTAATTAAATACAATCTGATATTAATCATATTTAATTTCGTTAAGACGTTGCTACAACAAATACACCATCATCATCGACTTTTTCCGTCTGATATGAAGTATGTTTGCAACGCACGGAAACGAGGAGTTCCCGTGATGTATCTGAACCCAAATTGTCGTATGTTGCTATACGGTGCTGTGGAGGAACAGGTCGACAGTTCTGATGGAAATTTTGTGACTGATGGCTGGAAGAACTCAATACCATTAATCTGACGTTCACCTATGCCAAAGAGTGTGAAGAACGATGTCAACGCATTTCACCGAACCCGCTTGGAGATCGGCTAACATTCTAGCCTGGTATTCAGGAGGTCGCGAAATCGATTCCCGGTCCCCTATCCAGATTTTGGTTCCAAAAATCATACCAGAACAATGCCGACATATTTAATTCAAAAAGCCATATTGAAATCATTTCTGTTACTGCACCTAATTCTCTCCCGTCTTTAATTATCTCGAAGTCAGCGAAGCGTAAGGCCCCGAGTGAAAAATGTTAGCGAAATCCACGTTAAACTGCATTTTATAGGTCACAGAGAAAAGGGAATGACAGTCTTTCCCGTGGTACTTACTAGTTCAACCTTCAAACCAAACTACGGGTTATGACACTACTTTCTAGAGCATTAGATGGTCCGAAAATGTATTCAATAGCTCGTTGACGGCGGGATAGTCAAACCCACGTGGCTTTTGTAAAGGGATTATCCTGGTATTCAACTAAAGTCATTTCGGGAAAGAAAAAAACATATGTCGGATTTGTAGTACGGAGCTACTCTACTAGATGGCGCCACAGACGCAGCGAGCAGGATGCCAGCGCCACAGCGACTGCAGAGCAACCTAGGAGGGCAGCGCACAGCACACTGAGCTCTCTTCATGCCCGACCACCGAAGCAACATCATTCCGCTATCTGTCATTGTGTATTGTGAGACTGAGTCTAATAAATCGGATCCTTGTATCAGCTGTGTTCTCGTAGTTAATCTACACTGTCCGAGGGATATCCACAGCCTACCTTCGCCGATGCTCCATCAACCTCGAAACGGGAACTCCATTCAACCCGCCCGACTGCTGATCTTTCCCGGATGGATCCGACATATAGAATCAATCTGTTCCTAAAAGTCAGGCCACGATCTGAAAAAGTTAGCTTAGATCATAGCTGGCGATGCAATCCGAAAGCTGCGAAGCAGACGTGCAACTCTCTCTGACTATAAACAAATTTAACTTTCCATAACATTCCGTAAATTTGTTCTTGATTACAATATATAATTTTTTAGCTTCATCTTCTCTGTGATCGAGTCCAAGAACTTTTCAGACTACTCTCGTATCCTGGCACTATCTTCATTTAAGAAATTTGTGTGGTAATACTGTTTTCCAATCTCAAGAACCGAGTGGCCACTTCTATGTAAATATTTCACCGGTGGTGTTGTAGAAAGTCCACAAATTGCGACAGCAGGCGATAAGTTTTCTATTGAAGTTTGATCCCCGCGAGCGAAAAGGACGGAATATCTGAAAGAGCTCCAGCTTATTACAGAGACCTCTATCGGCGTCGACTGCAGAGCAGCGAGTTTCGAACTAACGAGCAAAGATTCTATTTGAGCGCAGCTGGGAGCTCATTAACATTGTCCGCGTCCGAACTAGAGAGAACAAAGTTATGCTGCCGAGCTACAATTTGCATCTATTGAAAAATATCGGCGGTAATTATCTCACGAATTAATGCTGAACAATCGGAGAGAGTGAACACGTAACAAGCGGTAATTAGCATAAACAGTAAGAGGAGAGGAGACACAGTTCACTAGTTAGCGAATATGTAGAGACGACCTTTGGCGAGACTTGTTAGGTCGTGGGAAGAAGGTCGAAAGGTGTGCTCCTCCGTCGAACGAGCTCTCTTGTGTACTTTGCAATATCGTGCACGCCGTATTCTAACGCCAACGCCCCTGTGGCGGTCTTTGTTTAATTTAAGTGTCGGTGTGTCTCATAAAGCTGCCGCGGCAGTAGTAAAGGGTGCCGTTTATGCCAGCATAAAGGGGGAGGAAACGGGCGGTATTCATGAGCGGGAGAGGTAATACAGTCTAAGTTTACGAGCGAAATCCGATTCCACCGGGCAGCGGAGGTGAAACAGACGGGATTGAAAGTGAAATCTGGTGTACAGACTCTTTGACAAGGTTGTAGTCTATCCTCGTTAATATTCAACTTGTATGTAGAGGAATCAATAAAGAAAGTAAAAGAAACATTTCCATGTGACATAAGTGTTCAGGAAGAAAAGTGAGTATGCTACGATTTGCTGATGACATTGTCTTGTTAGCAGAGAGGGCTGAGGATATTGAGAAACTACTGAATGGCATGAACAAATTACTGAAGGAAGATTTTGGCCTGAATATAAATCAAAGCAAGACTAAAGTGATGAAATGTAGCAGAAATGATACAAATACTAGCAGATTAAATATAAATATAGGATCGTAAGCAATTGGAGAAGTAAATGAATTCTATTATTTTGGAAGCAAAATTACAACCGATGGCCGAAGCAGGAATGATGTTAAAAGCAGAATAGCACTAGCAAAAAGAGCCTTCATGAAAAAGAGAAATCTGTTAGTTTCAAATATTGATCTAGGAATCAGAAAAAACTTTTTAAAACTCTATGTGTGGAGCACAGCATTTAACGGCTGCGAAACATGGACTTTAGGAATACCGGAACGAAGGAAAATTGAAGCATTTGAAATGTGGTGCTGCAGAAGAATGCTGAAAATTAAGTGGACAGAAAAAGTAAGAAATGAACGAGTTTTGGAAAGAAGTTTGTGGAAGAAGCTTACAGAAAGAAGAGACAGGCTGATAGGTCATGTTTTGATACATGCTGGATTGGTTAATTTGCTGGTGGAGGGAACAGTCGAAAGTAAGAACTGTAGAGGAAGACAGAGATTAGAATATATGAAGCAGATAATTGAGGACGTGGGTTGTAAGGGATATGTAGAGATGAAGAGGTTAACACAAGATAGGAAGGGATGGAGGATTGCATCAAGCCAGTCGAAATACTGACTTACTTCATAACAGACAATCCGTACTGGAGTATAAAACTTTCTTAATAATTTCTGCAGCTGTTTGCAAAATCTAAAGACGTAAATATCTTAGCATAACTTTTGATAGTAAACTCAATTTTGAAGGACACATTGGGCAGGTGGTAAGAGGTTTCAAAGTCCTTCATATATTGGAAAGGGTGTTGAGGAGATGTACCATGGAAGTGAAGGAATCGGCTTATAGAACACTGGTGGAATGATGTGGGACCCATATTATGGGTGTCAAATTCTGAAGTTGAATGGAGCGCAAAGGAGAGCAGCTAGATTTGTTTGCGAAAATTACCACAGAATGCAATCACTAACTGAAATGCTGAAGGAGCTGGGTTGGGAGTCATCGGAAGACAGAAAACTGGCGAAGAAAGTTTCGGTTTTTTTCAGCGCTTACACATGGATGTTCTGCATGAAGGGGAAGAGAAGACCATAATAATAAGCTGGCTAATGAATTCATGTGAAAGGGAGAGGGAAAATTTTCTTCTGCAGGCAAGGTAGTCAGGGACTGGAATAAATTACGAATGGAAATAAAGGACAGCTTACCAAAAAAGACTGAAGGAGTTTAAAGTTGTTATTCGTAAAGAGGCAGCTAGGTGGTGGGGAAAAAAAAAAAATTTCTAGACATGGGAAAGTGTGAGTGTCGGGACATTGACACGAGAGCGTGTTTGCTTCAACGCAACTGAAAATTAGATTTAAAATTAAAAACGTGAGAAAAGTTTATCCATTCACAAGGTCATTTCGGTAAAGAACAAATATATTTCGGATCTGGAGTACGGAATATCTCTACTAGATGGCGCCACAGACGCAGCGAGCAGGATGCCAACGCCACAGCGACTGCAGAGCGACCTACGGGTCACAAAGTTCATGAAGTTTTACTAGACGTAGAAAGGTCAGTCATATGACTCAGTAGCAAAATAGTGTCTGCTTTTGAAATATACACCCAAAATAATTTCTACATATACAAAACCTTTAATAAACAAAAGTCCAATGTTATCTTGGTTGTACGGGTTGGACCGCGTCAATTTATGAAAACCTAACGTTTCGGCCATCATTTTTGCGGCCTTCTTCAGAGGAAGATGGCCGAAACGTTAGGTTCAACCCGGACAAGCAAGATAACATCGAAAAAGACCGCGGAAGTCTGCGCGCACCCACAAAAGTCCAGTGTTTGTTTGAGATAGGACAGCCAACTTTTTTTTCTTCCGTGTGTTTAAGTGTTGTATGTGTTCAGATGGCTGTTGTTGAGTGTACTATTTTTGTGTTTAACTTTGAAGGAATGGAGAGAGTGAAACTCGATAGCGACCAAATTAATATTGCTATTCCTAATGACACTAGGGTCAAATCCGATGGCAACTATCATCAACAATATCGTATGCCCTCACTCCATACACATCACGACAAATTTGGAGGCTGTAAAGTAGGATTTTTCTTTTGCTTATAGCTTTACGCCTCGTCGACGTCGAGGCCATTAGAGGCGGTGGAAGGAAGGAATCACCTCGAATTATAGCTGGTTTGTTAACATCAACACCCACCCTCTAAACAGCAAATTGCAAACGGCAAATGTACCACCCTCTTACAGTTGTTCCCCTTCTAATGGCTAAAAACAGCATCATTCTAAAAATATTTTCCGCTGGAAGACTTACGTGAGACTCGCTACATATCAGTACGGAAAAATGCTGAACACAGCTTTATCACGAACTTCAGTCTAAAAAAGTTGGTTCCAAACGGTCTTGAGTCAGTATGGAACGCTTAGTTGGCTACAAACCGTTTATAATTAGGAGTAATTACATGTATGAAGAAACACGGTCATGTGGTGATAAATAAATGTATCAACGAAGACCTGATTTTGGCGACAGACGATGCAGTTAAAGTAGTCAAATTTTTGTAGAGAAAAATATAACTGATACTCAAAGAAGGTAAAACTTTGGGATTAGAGATTAGCATTAGATTACGTATAAAAATAAATTAAATAAAACAAAAGCGTTTATTCTAAAATTAATAACAGACCTAAAATTTTATAATCATCAGTGCCGTGACATAAACAAATAAATAAAAATCAGACATAAATAAAATAAAACCGGGATAAAAACGTGATTATTTGACTAAATCTTCAGTTAAAATCTTTTGAAATCGTGAGATAATTATTTGATTTGCAGTGTAAGAATAAGCGGTTATTAAATAAAGGAAGATAGCTAAATATTCCGATATGCTTATAATGATTAAATTTATTTTTTTAATACGGTATACGCATAAACTTTGATGTCGATTTCCGTTACAAAATATTTAGTTGACGAAAACATAGATGTTCTGCTCTGTGATGGATCTTACCCTCGTTTCTTTGATTTAAAATATTTATATAAGTCCATGCAGGTAAACATTCCTAATAGCAGAACTAAGTGGACAGTGTGTTCACGTTCTGTCCTGTCATGAAACAGAAACACAGAAAGCATTAACTATTGGATTCAAACTATCTACAGATGGGTAATAAGTTTTGCACTAGTAGGACCTGACCCTTGGGCGAAATCCCATTAATGAATTGTACTGCACGCCTAGAATCGCAATTTTCTTTTCATTTTTAATCTTTTGGTTTTAACAATTTTCACCATCCCGTGATTCGTCTGCGAGTATATGTGGCGGTACTCAGCTACTAAACATGGCTAAATTGCAAATATCTCCAGACATGGTATGGAATGAGGGCATTCGGCATTCTTGACTGGTATTCTCGTCTTTCGTACGGACAAGTTAAAGCAGATGGCCACAAATTGTCTTTGAGAAGCACAGACAGTAAATGTTAACGTCGCACTTGATCGTCTCAATTTTTTACTCTCGTAAACAACACGAACAACTCACTAACAAGCACTGAAAATACTCTGGAACATTAAATCTCGGAAGGAAGGAAAGAGTAACTTTTAGTGCTGTTCTTATGGCATTCAAACACTTGCCGTAGGCTAGCACGTCTCTGCTCCTTTAAGGCAGGCTATTACAGCTCAGAGAAAACATTAGAATGTCAGGGAACAGCGAAAGCTGTTGCCACATTTTGGATTTTATTATGACCTTCCAGTTAACCGACTCGTAAGTCAGTATACGCGGTCTGTAAATGCAGATTTTCCCGAGGGTCCCTGTGCTATTTCCCCGACGCCATGCGGTCTGAACAGGTGGATGCGGCGTCGTTTATCTGTTGAGTGACAGTTCGTAGAGAGTAAGAGTTGACCATGCAACCAGCACAACCGGTCTCAACTGCTGGTCCTCGGCCGAAGCATGTATTCCTGCTGTCAACGGACCAGTATGCGGACTGGAAACTGCACTTTTGTTTCTTAAAATAAGTAAATAAACCTTATCGACACCGGTGTAAGCAACTGTACACAAATACGAATGGCAGAAAAAAAATGCAATTCGAAGCAATACATGCGACATTCGTTTAAATTTTGATCTTGCTATTTGTTTATTTACTACTATCATATGCATAAATTCACGCAAGGAGAAGAGGTTCTGATGTTTACAATTTATTCTCTGATCAGTTTCTAGATCCAGGTCACGACTTAAGATTTTTACTAAAAATTCTTTACACGAAACTTGAGAAATTACGAATAGTTGAAACAAATAAATAATCGTTATATGTGTTTGAAAGTATGCTTGCCTTGAAAACTTCTTTAAAGCAATAAAAATTTGCGTGATTTTTAAATGTAAGTGGTATTAAAATGGAATACAAGTGGTATAAAAATGAGTGGTAATGTGGGATTTTACTATGGAGAAAGGTATTTTCTTATGACAACTTATAAGGTGCAATGAAGTCTTCACTGGTGAACCGCAGGATTGTGTTGTGAAGAAGACGACGGCTAGCCGTCGAAATATCATGTTTTCACAACACAATCCGGCGGTACACCCGTGAAGACTTCATCGCAATTATACGCCGGAAAAGCCTCCGCACTTATAACGTGTAAGGTACTTATCAATAATATGCATTTTGATAATTTTTCGGTACCCACGCACGCTTTATCTTAGCAAAATTTAATTTTGCAACATTTTAATTACGAGATAGCATTTTGGGTCGACGAAATAGGAAGCTAAGAGCTTGTGACAGACGAATATACGGCGTAGGGACTCTATTTCACTTTGAGACGTTTAGTTAAAGCAACATAGTGGAGATTAACATATAGGTAACATTTGAAGCTGTTTATACAAACCGAGCGAGGTGGGTGAGCGGTTAACGCTCAGGACTCGCATTCGGGAGAACGGTGGTTTGAATAATCGTCCGGGCAACCAGATTTGGGTTCTCCAAGGTTTCCACAAATCACTCTAGAAGAATGTCGGTATGCTTCCTTTAAAAGGCCATGGTCGAATTTCTTCCCGCTCCTTGTTCCCAGTTCTTTTCCCCGCCTCTAATTACCTAGATGTCGACGAGGCGTAAAGCCATAAGTAAAAAAAAATATGTCTATACAAGCCGTATTTCCAAACAACATCCTTACCTCTGTTGACGTTACAAAGAAGAAAAGTATAGGCGGCAGCAGTTCCAGCCGTGACAGTACTCTGAAGAAGGCCACAAAATGATGGCTGAAACGTTAGGTTTCGACAACTTGACGCGGTTCAACCCGACAACCAAGATTAAAAAAGTAAACTCTGCCTGACCTAAAAGATTGGTTGAGCGCTTCAAAACGCAGAAGTGCCCGCTTTAAGGCGAAGGTATAGCTTGAATTCATGCCTAATATCCATCGGGATCATATTTTAGAAAAACTTACTTTTTTGCCAGGAGACTCGTTTGATATTTATCCATCGGGATCATATTTTAGAAAAACTTACTTTTTTGCCAGGAGACTCGTTTTGATATTTATGTTGATTTGATTAAACGAAGAAGAGAAAACATGTTCAGAATCGCACGATTATTCGAAGCTGTGTCTTGCTACGGAGAAAGCTGAATGAATATTGCAACCCGACTCGTTACTTGTTAAATTATTTTCTACGTTGGAAAGGCAAAGCCAAACTAGTGTATATGGTCTCTAGAAAAAGACAGAAGCCAAAGATTTATTTTCATTCGGTGATGAGTATATATGATTGTTTGTGCCAGCTAGAACCACATTAAGCCTTCGTTTTGCTTGCACTTGCTTTGGATGTGTTAATACTAAGGTTGTTATCCCTAGAGAACCAGAAATCTTAACGTTGTATCCGAACCACGGAAGCGTTCTGAGGTGCTTCAGATTACACAGCAAGCTATGCCAGTGGTGAAATTCCAGCCGAAACACGGATTCGAACCGGGAACCTACGATTTCCAGTAAGGTACCTTAACCATTGAAGTTCGGTATATTATGGTCTATTTTGGGAGTATAAAAAGGGTATCTTTTAACATGAGAATATATCTCAGCACCTGAGGAAGACTGCAGAGAACACAGTCGAAACGTTGTGTTTCGTTCACAGTACCCGGTGGTAAATATGGTAACGTATCTTCTGTTCAATACGCCAGTAAAGCCTTCAGTCTCACAAACAATAAACTCTTAAAGAGCGACGTTTCTAGGAGACGTTTTGTGGCGCCAGAGAAGGTCCATTTCGGGGTCAGCGCTCCTTAGCTCCAGACGAGGCGACACCCAGTCTGTGCTATGCTTCGTGACCAGGATACAGACTTCACTTGTCTCGTCTGAGTGCATCCATAAAGACGAACCCAACAGTTCCCGGAACCACTCTGCAAGTCGTGAGGCCGCCACCAACCTGCACGCCCAACGTCTGCCAAAGACGTGCCCTCTAGTCGACCATCCCATTGGAACTTCGCTTCACGGATCTCAGTAGTATTCTAGATTACTCAACGATATACATTAAACTGGCAAAACCAACGTTTGCAAGTGAAGTACCACAGGTTATAAAGCTTTAGTTTGCGAGGTCTGCTTCTTCACCTTTTCCGAGACGGTGATCGCGAATTGGAACACTTACAATTTCTAATAATGAATCCGTATAGGATCTGTTCCTCACATATTGTTATGGCATGCATTGCCAATAACAATCATTTGCTTCTGGTTCTCATGGAAGATGGAAGTAATTTTCTCCAAGCAAAAGCAGAGATATCTTGCGTCCAGTTTTTGTTTGCTCTGTGTGTCTGAAACGATAGCTCATCCAGCGACAAAATGCTTTGGCTCATAGCTGTGAAATACCACAGGACAAGTCTTCTCCAACACATTATGTGTAAGGCTGAATAGGTAGCAGAATATGAGATAAACATGCATCGAAGTTGTAACTTTTGCCAATCATGTCAGAGATGAGAAGGTAGCGGCGCGTAGCATCATTATAGGTTATTTAGCTCGTTTGAGATATAGTTGATGCAAGAATATAAGTCAACATATACACCAAGGATTCGACACACTCATTACTTATGTTAACATCTCAAAATACTGGTATTTTTTACCACACTATTCTTGTCGATTTCGATGATCCTTAACAGTTAGATTGCTGGCTGCTAAGCAGAGAACATATTTTAACAACAGGGTTACGTGATTATAATGAAAATGTCTTCTGTTTGATGTAGCAATACTGACTCTCTCTTAAGGGAACCAAAAAAATTAAAGAAAATACAAAAACAGAATCGCAAAATTAATCCAAAGAGTTTTGAAGAAAGCTCGGGGCAGCGGGAGATCAATTATAGGCATCTAAAGACATGCATCCCAAATCATAACAGCCATTCCATTAACAAAACAAATACTTTTAATTGCGCAACCATCGAAAATTATTCTTATGTATTATAAAACTTCCAAACTACACTGCCACGTTCATTGGTTTTGCACGCAAGTCTAAAGGACTTTGTTTCACTGAATTAACCCAATCGACTGCTCAAGTAGCCTCACACCCTGAATCGCATCTCACCCGATGGCTGGTAATCTGACTTGCGTTCCAACTCAAAGTCCGCAATAATTGTGCTGAAGGTAAACTTCGGAACTTTATCTGCTGTTTCATAGCCCTGATCCCCTTGATAAACATCATTTATACACCCATAAAACTGTCGGGATGTAATCCTTATTCTATGGACTTATGATTTGTTTGTGTTGAGCTTTCATTTACCACTGCTACAGGAAACACGTCCAAAATCAGTGTCACGCGATGTGTAGTGCACAGAAGGCTTCCGCGGCGTCGATCAGGCATGGTTACAGAGTTAAGGCGGCTAGTTCATTTGCTCCTTGTCTCTCTTTCTTTAGTTTTTTATTCTGTAAATAACTATGATAAGTGTTGTTAAGTATAGTGCATTTTTTGTGCCAATTATACGGGACGTTAAAAAAAGTGTAAAATATATTAGGAGGTGATAGCAAGCATAAAAATAAGACAAAAAGTTTATTAAACATTGGGGGGAGGGGGATCTCAAACGCATAATTTCGGAGTTAATAACAGGTACGAAATGTGGCACCCCTCCACGGGAATGCATACACGTGATTACATGCAGGGAAGACGTACAGGATCAACCAAGATAGTTTCATAGAGTGCGTGATTCCTTAAGCTGAAGGGCTGAGGCATCCATTGCCATGGACTGGCGTCACATTGCGGACTCGTTATTACCTCTGAAAGTATGCGTTTGGGACCCAATTTTTATTAGAATTTTCTGTCTTATTTTGCTTCATACTATTACCTCATAAAATATTTTTAACTCCCTGTGTAGCTGAGAGGAATGGATGAAGGTGTCTGAAAAGGGGAGAGGATTTGATCATGATGATAACGGAGTGTTGGTGGTGGTAGACAGAAGAAAATGGAGAGGCTTGAGTGTAAAGCACATCCGGCCAGTAGCTGGAAACTCTGCTTCCTCTTCCTATCGTCGACGTAAACGTCGCCGTCATCGTCGTCTTCATCGACGTCGTCACCATCTACGTTGTCACCATCGCCGTCGTCACCATCGCCGTCGTCACCATCGATGTCGTCACCATCGATGTCGTCACCATCGAAGTCGTCACCATCGAAGTCGTCACCATCGAAGTCGTCACCATCGAAGTCGTCACCATCGAAGTCGTCACCATCGAAGTCGTCACCATCGAAGTCGTCACCATCGAAGTCGTCACCATCGAAGTCGTCATCATCAACTTCGTCAGTATCGACGTCGTCATCATCGACATCATTATCATTAACGTCGTCGTCGTCATTTTTGTTGGCGTTGTTGCTGTCGTGGTTGCCGTTGCCATTGTTCTCATCGTCATCTTCGTAGTTGCTAACGTTATCGTGGTCGTTATAGTAGTAGTTGTTGTTGATGATGATGATGTTGATATATATATACGGTACGGCAGATTCAGGCCTACTCTTCCGAAAGGGTCCGCTAAAATTTATAATCAGTATCAACAGTACCGTATGTCCTCACTCTATACACATTGCGGAGAGGTTAGGGAACTAATCATAGCATTCAGTACACTATTTAGTAATAATAACGTATACACCAGCAGATCTGCTAGACTGCTGACCACTCGCCGAATAAAGAAAATTCCTTCCATCAGTGGTTCTATGACCAGCTAACGCCCTGACGAATACCAGATGCTGTCATGATGCCCCAAATAACGAAGCGGATGCCAAAAATGTACTGCATGTTTAATTTTCAAACAGAGGTAAGGGCCTTAATAACGATTCAAGCTATATTTGTTTCCAGCCAGCCTGAAGGCAGATGGAATTTTTACCCACGAGAAGACAGCTTTCTACACGTTTATAATGTTCCAAGAAGAATACTTTTAAGATTACTTTTCCCAGTCACAAGTGCGATACTTGACCTTCCATTTTGAGACTGTGGTTGAGTCGCCGCAGGTGTTATCACTCGTAGCGTTCAGTGGAGGTGTTCCAGCGTCTCAACTTGAGCGAGGTCGGTGCCGGAACCTGATACTGGGTATCGGCGCGATCGACACGAGTATTACCCTCTAGCTAACTAAGTCTCCGTAATCCCTATACGGAGCGACGGGGGACCACTTTCTACACTCAACTCGTCAGTCCCAGCTGTCCTGAGGTCGGCAGACTAACCCTGTCGAATCTGACGACACCATTTCCCCGTCCTGCTTCAGTCATATTGGGCAAGCAACGTGATAAATTAAACGGGATCCTCCAACCAGATAGCGTAGGGATAGAGCTCTAGATTCACTTGCCATGGCTACCCTTATTTTCTACACACACACACACACACACACACACACACACATATATATATATATATATATATATATATAGGGCTGTTCTCGTTCTCCGCTTCTCCATTTCAATTATATTCGGTCCCACCAACGGTATTCCTCGAGTCCTCTGTTCGACATGCCTACTTTTACTTCTTTCTTCTAGCTTCTCAGTGGTCCTCCTCATCTCTCTTTATTGGGTGGTATCCTTCCCCAAGATTTTTTTGGCCATATGTTATATTTCATTCGCCGGTGAGCGAACCATGTGAGACATTTCCCTTCTTTAGTGTCAATACTATTTTTTTCAACACTATTTTAGTATGGTTGTTCTAATTTTGATATACGACTGCTACATCTCCAATAGTTCATTTCAAGGCACAATAATCCATCTTTATCTCTTTCTATTATCTCTCGCGTCTCTGAACCGTAAGTACTTTACATACTGCCATATATTGTAGTTTTGGTCTTTTTTTGTAATTTTGCTGTTTCACAACAGTGAATTAATTGACGGATCACACTTCTCCCTTGTCATATTTTGTCGAGAACATCATGTTTTGCCATTTGAGGAAAATGACATCTAGGTTTTTGAAACATGATCAGTGTTTGACTGTAGATGTTCCAGTGAAGAGGTCGGTGGGAAGGTCCCACTGCCATATACTCAGTATTTTCCATGTTGATGATAAGTCCAAACTTTTCAAATTCCTCTCTCAGGTTTTAGTTTTCCAGATACTTGTTAAGAAAAATATTTTCAGAGACAACAAAAAACTTTCAGAGCATTCCAAAGCACGTAGATCTGCTGAAATCGATTTTTTTTTCATTCTAATACTTTCTCGATACTATATTGATGATACAAATAACAGCATGAAACTCCACGAGGGGAGGCAATTATGTTCGCGGTGCCAATTTCTGTTCCCACAATCTGGTCGTTGACGGGTGATTTCACAAAACTGAAGGAAACAAAAAATGTTAAAATCCTTGTTTTTTGGCCATTCACAAATAGCTGCAAGAATGTTGATGTTGCCGCAGGAACACACTATTGTAGATATTATGACCATAGTGCAGATGGTTATTGTGTCAACATCTATAGTGGATTTATGTTCCATGAATATATCTATGTGAGAATCAATACTATCACTTGTGCATGAGCAAGTATTTTTACCAAGTAACCGATAGCAGGTGATACATTAGATTCCACGTTCCATCGGGATTAAACGAGCATTTTCATCAACAAAAGTTACGGTAAGTCAATATCATGGTGATATGTCATTATTCATTACCTCCTTAATATTACTCTTGTCTAGAGGACGTAAATGTCATACAAATCATCGTCAATTCCTCCGTTACTAGGATCCATTTGTGAGATAAGCTATAATATTATAATATAATATAAGCAGTAATATTATAAATGCCAGAGTAACTCTGTTTGTTTGTTTGTTACGTCTTCACGACTAAACGGCTAAGCCTATCTTGATGAAATTTGACAAGAAAATACTATGTACCATTAGGAAAGACATAGGATACTTTTCGAAATAAATAACATATTCTGAAAAAAATAAAAAAATATTGAGAATCTACAAAATGGTGACAGACAGACGGATAGCGTGTGTAAGTCTATGTAATGTTATATCGGTCACTCAGGGTTTTTTTTCTTCTCGCAGTCAGTGTTTGTGTAATTTGTTGATAAATTTCATGTACAGACACAACTTATCATCCTGTATAAATGTGATTTTGCAGTGCACCAGACTATTATTTTGTGTGTACCTTAAAGTTTTTATTTTTTTTTTTTTTTATTTTTTTTTTATTTTTATTTTTTTTTATTTTTTTTTTGGCATAAATACAGATTGTCTTCTGTTTAATATGCCTCGCAGGTTTATCTCACATCTAGGTCATAGCTGTAGAAGAATTTAAGCAGCAAAATTTACTCGAACCAAAGAATCTGATGCTTTTGCTGAAGAACAGATCCAATTCTAGCAATAAAATTCAATGTCCACATGTACGAAGTCGAGGGTAAACTACATCTACTTTCGACAGATGGTTTCACTGCAGGGGATGTGACAGACTGCATAATAACCCAAAACAATGGCAATACTTACTGTACCATCTCCATGTACAACTGCAGTTATCAACAATCTATATATATAAAGATGAATGTATGTATGTTTGTTTGTTTATTGGTTGGATTGTTTGTTCTTCATACAAATCCACAGATTTCATCCGATTTCGGTGAAAGTTTTCACACTTATCCTTTGAAACAAGGAGAAAAGTATTGTCTACATTTGATTGAAAAATTGTCCGTCTAAGTAATACATGTTGTCTTCTAATTTAGAAAAATTACTGAACGGCGATAGACAGACGCGTAGGATGTGTAGGTCTCTGTACTGTCTTTCCATATAGCGGTCTGGTAGCTCAGTACTTGAAGCATTTCCTTCCTGCTGTTTGGATTGTGGTCTCCGGTTCAAATCTCCGTGGAGGCTAAGATTTTTAAACATTGTTTTTGATCGTAAGAGTAACGCCTGGACCGTCGGTTATTCGGATTAAATGTTAAACTGTAGATATCACAAATTTAGGGGTTCAATGCGAGGCAAATCGTAGGTAGTGTTGCAATGCTGTAGGTGTACACTTTCTTACGTTATAATGATCCCTCAGGGGTTGTTCGGAGTCAGTGTGTGTGTGTGTGTGTGTGTGTGTGTGATCTGCAGTAATAATACTATAAATGCGGAAGTAAGTCTCTGTCTTTTTTTACGTTTTGACGACTAAATGGCTATTTCTATATTGATGGAATTTGACAAGAAAATCTGTTGGAAGGTCAAAGGACATTTTTTCCCGTATGATTAACGGTTGTAGTCACGAAATTTTGAAGAACTTATCGAATGGTGACAGAAATATGTTGGAAATTTTTTCTCTTCAAGAGACAGGTTTGACGGTAGAGTGATATAGTGCTGTCATATTATGCCGACTCGGTGTTGTTTGGGACCAATGCTTCGTTACAAACAACTTTCTATATTCAATTCTGGCAAAGAAATTCTTAATCCACGCGTACGAAGTCGCGGGTATCAGCTATTTTCAAATAATTGTGATGTGATAATATTTGCTACGTTCTCATCCAATGCTCTAATTATTCAATATTTTTTGACAAGGAAATATTGAACAAATGGTGTAATAAATGTTGAATGACGTCGAGAAAAATATGGGGACCCGTTCCCAGACAGCAAAATACCAAAACTAATATTATTCCGGTTGAAAGTTGAAGGTTTCGTTGAGCGATATTACACTGAGAATGTTATAATGTCTTGACAGGACACAATTGTGTCCGCGCTATGGAGGTAATTGCTGATCCAGAAAACCTGTCGACTGGTCGGGGACAGACTGACAGCGAAAGTTGGAACTCGGCCCGCGGCGTCAGCTTGCTGAATACCACCGGGACGTCACGATCGGCGCTTTCCAGGCCGCCTGGGCGGAGGTGGCGGATCACAGTTTTCTTTTTACGATCGTCGCCGTCTATCCAGAGTCTTCCTGCTCTCTGATATTTACGTCATGGCCAATTAGGTGAGCTCCGTCGCCGTAAACTGATGACGACAGTTATGTTAAAAGGAATCCAATAAAGGGACGCCATCGTCCAAAACAGAACTATTAAGATAAGTTACGACTCTCACATAACTCTGGAAGAGATGTAGGAATTATTTTTTTTTTTACCCGATTTAATTCCCGTTTGGTGATATCTTTGTCTTATCAGTACTGCTGTTAGGTCATTTTACACTCGTAAATCGTCTCGGTTGCCGTCAGCCTCCTATTATAGCGATGAAGACAGCCATTGCTATGTCATAATAAACTGGTTGGCCACCCACCGAATCACGCACAGTATCTGTAGAAACGAAGGACATTAATTAAGGCAGCAGAATTTACAGAAGAACGGAGGAATATAAGGCTTTCTCTGTAGTGCAGAACATAAAAATGCTTGTCCTTAAAATTAAACGACCTTCTCTCTCCAAACGTTAACCAAAAAAACGTTTTGCTATATACAGTGCTGTTATAAAGGAGCTGAAAGCTCATGGACGCGGATATTTCCAGAACTAAGTCTTCGGCATCCTAATAAATTCAGACAGCAAAAAAATACACGTCCTGTATCTTAAAATCTCAGGAAGACCATGTTACTAACAATAGAAAGAAAAAACCAATCACTGAATCTTGGAACATTTTTTGACGAAAAATTGTGTTTGTTCTCCTGCAGTTTTTGCGAGACGCTACCAAAGTGTTTACTCACAAAATAGATTCTTTCGATGGCATACTTTACGAGATTACATCCATAATTCTTTAATAAAAAACTGACAATATTTAAACACTCTTTACAGTTATTTTCACAGGTCATTCATATTTTTATTTATACCTCTCCTTTTACGCTAGTCTGGTAATTTTTCTATGTACACACAGATTACCAGTATTTCATTAGAAATCAATGAAAAAATGACAGCTCACTGGTCTTATTAAAACAATAGTAAAAACTAAGCTTAAATTTTCTTCGTCCTCTTTTGAAGATTTAATCTCAGACCTGTTCCGGGGTCAGATACATTATTTCAGTGATCTCTTTAAGTTTCTCTTTGTCTTTCGTATATAATTTCAATTTATTTTTTGGCATTCTCCTCTCTTGAATTATTTGAGGGTGTTCAGTTAATTATTGTTTTGAAAACACTATCCAGCGATACACCCGTAAAGACTTCATTTTAAGCATACGTCGGGAAAGTTTCCGTTTTTAAAATTATTGTTTGTGTTGCGCAGTTATTTCATTCATTGAAAGTAAATTCAATATTTTTCTAACTTGTTCGTTAAGGGTTTTATCAGTTCTCTTATAAATTTCATTTCTATAGCTAGAATATGCTAAACACATTTATGCCTGGCATAGTGAACTGAGAAATATTTCATTATAACTAACTTCTAAGGATGAAAAACGCCTTTACAAATGTCTGGAACAAGGTAAACTTTATGTAGATGAAATTAATTTACCTCCACCGCAGTTTTTTGAAAAATATTATATTGTAACTCGATTCTAAGGATTAAAAACGCTTTTAACGATGCTTTGAATAAGGTCCACCTTTCTAAACAAAAGTAATTACTGTGTGTGTGTGTGTGTGTTTTTTTTTACCTTAAAGAAAAACTTTGAAGAATATCAGAAAGATTAGAGATTTTACTAGATCTATTTCCTATACGGTTACTTTTAGTTCTCACAGACGGCTTCAATCCGACTTCTGTAGTCTTTCGAACTCTAGGTACAATTTTACTTCTGTCCGAAGGTTTGAGAAAAAATATTGTTAGTGCAGGTGTATGACTGAAGTATCCCACCTACTTTGCTTGGCTGCTGTTCATCTGGATAGCAATCAACATTAATCACTGTTTCTTGTGCTCATTACCGTAACGTTCCGATCAGATAGCGCGCGGCTTTCAGACTCTGAGGTTTGACATTTGGGACTGTGACGGCGGTCTCACGGCGCCATACATCTTCCCGTGATGGCTCTCTTCCTACAGGCGATGCTGACAGGTGATACCTGGTCTGAACAATGAGGCAGGCAGGGCGGAGAAAACCTGCCTCGAGCAACGGACATTTCGCCAGGGGTGACCACAGCACTTCGGTATACGGTACGCGAGGAGAAGAAACAGCCAGGATCTGCGCATACAATGATAACCGGAATAGCAGCCAGTAGTTTTTCCCGGCTGCCCCATTGGTTCAATTGGCTGCGGCACCGTAGTGGGACGCTGGTTCGTTTCCTGGTGGTGGAAGGACATTTGATCATCAGGAGATGGCTGCCAGGTTAGGAGAGATGGTGGTGCACAATTCCAAATCACCAGATTGAGCACAAAAGTCCTGGGTGAAAATCCAAAACCTGTCCGCAGTTCGTATGGAGCCTTCTTCTCATGTCGATGACAGCATCAAATATAAGGCAGTTTTTCCGCAAATGCGACGGCTTTGTCAGTAGCTGATTGAAGGTCAAATTGGGATACATTCATTCCGATTTGTGGTCAAGATAACAGATGTACCGTGGTTTCTCTCTCCCTACATGAGCATGTGGTATCTGGCTCATCTCCACAGACATCCCCATGAGGCAAGGGTATCTTTGGAACGACCAACTCCTGTTTAGTGACTTGCATATGGGCCATGGTTGTTCAGACCCAGGTGGTAGACCCTCTTTTGGCTTGAACCACTCGATATCATACTGCACTCTCTTCTCCCAAGCCAATATTCTTTTGTTGCTTGGTTCTCCATTTAGTAGCTTTGAAGTCCTCAGGAAGCTTGATCGGGACATTAGTCTCGATGGCGCTGGTGTATAGCCAAGTAGAGGGTGTCGGACGTCTTCGTGGAGTGAGGGCATGCGACACTGTTGATGGGGACGTTAAAACTGGCGGTCCACTGGTTTCTTTCGTAAGAATAGACCTGAATTGGCTGGAAGTGGGTGTCACCCTCTCTCTTCTTTTATCCCCCATCCACATCACAAATAACACTATCACTGCACATACATACCACCAGTCATACACACTTCCAGTAACAGTTACGAACAATGTCACATTAGGAAAGGCAAAGAGAAACCACTCCACATTTTTTATTGCTTGTGGCTCTACGCCTCGTCAAAGTAAAGATCATTAGAGGTGGATGAGGACAGTGTGGTCAAGAAATGGGAAGGAGTTCGGCCATGGCATTTTAAAGGAATCATCGAACCGTTCACCTGGCGTGATTTGGGGAAACCAAAAAACCCCAATTTGGAGGGCCGAATAGGAATTCGAACCTGGGTCCTGCAGAATGAGAGGCCAGAGCGTTATCGCTGAGCCACTACATTCGGTGACGGTCTCGTAGCTCAGTGGTTAAAGTGTCTGAGTAGTGAACGAAAGGTCCTCGGTTCGAATCCCTCTCTCGGCGGGGATTTTTCAAAGGCCCTAACTCGACCTTCACCTCTGGCACAGTTTCCTGTGTAATGTGAAGTACACCAGCTCACTTGAATGGTTCGGTTTCCACGTTAAACTGTAGGTCTCCTCTACCCAGTAGGATTACCGGGTTAGGTTACGGCAGCTACGACAGAGGCGGAATGCGCAGCCACTAGAAACCCTGTCACCGGGTCATTACGACCACACGGAATTATTGTTATTACCACATTAGGTTTGTTTATCTGGTTAAAAAGCTTCATCTCAGAATAGGATTACAGAAGTTGAATGTCATTTATGGAACGGTTTTGTTGTTGTTGTTGTTGTTGTTGTTGTTGTTGTTGTTGTTGTTGTTGTTGTTGTGGTTGTTGTGGTTGTTGTTGCTGTTGTTGTTTTTGTTGTTGTTTTTTCCTCTCAGAATGCTGCTCGTTTACTATTTTCAACATATCTGGTAGTTGATAACATAATTACAACTGCTGAGTGCATCTTTTTATGTTTTCTAGACGCTGCGGACGAAATACTGGACGTTTCTCTGTCAGTTTGAATTACACGTAACTGCCGGGAGGTGTTGTGACAGTAGCCTGCCTCGTTAGCCGCGGGGCTCCTCCAATTAGCAGTCTTTCATCAGGCGGCTCGTTTCCGCGTTGCGATTTAGCCGTTCCGGTTGCGCGCGCGCGGTAAATCGTTTGTGTGACAGCCAGGCGCTTCGGGCCGTACCTGTAACAAACGGCCCGACACTACGTACTGAGCTGCCAGAGGATTACATTCCTTACTTTCAACCAAATATAACAGCACACTGCTATGGCGTCATTATCTATTTACAGAATTGGAAAGATAATCACTTCTACCCGCTCGCTGCGTTATTTTCGAGTTATTTGTAAAATATGAAAGTGGTAATGAAACATACGGGCAGACACTGTTAATCTGTAAGGCATGAAATTTAATACAAATAAAATTGAGTATATTTATCTCAAACAGAAATGAGAAGAACCAAATTAATTACGATGAAAGAAAGTGAATAATTTTAGACACCTGGCATGTATTGTGAACTAGACAAAAGGATGGAGAAAAAAAAAATTCTCGTATAGTTGGACAGGAGATCACGAGGGATTGTTCGGTTGTCAGGTGACACTTTTTTCGATTCACTTCGCAATACCCAGTAATCATACAGGATATAGAGGACCTACAGTTTAATGTAGAATCCGAGGCACGGAAGCGTGTTGGCGTATTTTACATTACGCAACATGTTGTGCCAGAGGTGAAGGTCGGGTTGAGGGTCTTTGAATATCTTAGCTGCGACAGGGATTCGAACAGGGGACTTTTTGATCTTCAGTCGGCAGCCTTAACCACCGAGCCACCCGACCGTTCAACCATGTAGAAATAAGTACAAGATGGAAACAGGCAGAAACATTGTAATGAATGTTACTGGCCTGATTTGGAGTATGAATTTTCTATAAAGAGAAGGGGAAGAACATAACAGGCTTACTGATTTTCTGTTCTTAACTATACTGCAGAAACCTTTTCGGTGAAGATGAGGGATATCAGCAGATATAGGCAATGAAACGAAATTAGTCAGTAGTGGAATAGGAGATACAAAAATCAACAATATCAAGAATCAGAAGATTAGGCAGAATGATGAAGGAAATATTTGCAGGTCAACCGATTCGAATATCGACGGTGGGAGAAATTTTCATCACCTGCTACATGACCAGTATGGGACGTGAGTGATGATGACAAATTCCTGAACACCACATTGTGACAAAATCCGCCAGAGCTTATTGATCGCGATTCATTGGGTCGATATGGCTTTAAATTTGGCAGCTCTCATGGGGTCTATAGCAAGAAACCCGAAATCTGTATGGAAAATTGGTATATCTAACGTGCATCCTCCAGAATGCCAGTCTACAAGTTTATCGCTCATTCAGCACGGTCAATAGTAAGCAATTGTACTTTAAAAAAAAAAAAAAAAAAAAAAAAAGAACTGCTCGACACCGTTCTAACCACATATTTACCATTAAACCATCATCGTCTACAAGTTACTGCTCTGCGCAGCCAAAGATTATACTACTTATAACTAGCAAAAGACTATATATACATAGGCCTACTACTGCGGCAGTGGAATCTTTCATACTTAGCTTAAATAATAAACAGTTCACTTTTATGAATGTAGAACGATAAATGATTGTTGGGTAGCTTGACGATATCACACTCCATCAATCATTTTTATATTATTTTTTATTATTATTCTATTTAATCAATTTTATATGTTTACGATTTTTTTATTGATATATGTAAATGAATCTGTGTATCGTAGTGTCATACGAAGCCGTGGTATCTATAATCTTTGTGTTAAGAATCTTTGGCGGTGGCGCGCTTGCATTGTAACGAGACGCGTATGAGAGACGGAAGGTCTATACTCTATAATATGGAGAGTTTGAAAGTATAATTTTTGTTTTGGTAGTTATTGCCAGAAGAATATTTAATGTTTATTTTGGTAACAGATGTAGTGAAATATAAATCGAGTGGTCTTTATTTTAGAACCGTGATTTCCATTTCATTACAACAATAATTACCATAATTTCAGCGGTTCTAAATGAATTAACAGCATTTTTAATTTAAACACTAATTGAGCAGCAGCTACAATGGGTTGATGATGAGACGGGCTTTTTCATGCGTAACACGCTGCACTTCCTGTACAGTGGAAATGTTCAACCTTCTAATTCTACGGGTGATTTTCGTCAGCTAATTATTCACTCTAATTAATGAAAGCTCATAAATGACAGACATCTAGCAGGATTAATTAACAGTGCATAGTAGTGATATGTACCAATATTCACGTAGCTCTTGGTCGTTGCTCTAGTCTGAACTTTGATACCACCATTGTCTTCATACGTTTTCTCCGAAGTAACTGCGGGTGGGATCGTAAAGAAGGGCTCGGACGAGAGGCCAGCGGGGGCGTTGTTGGGTTCTACTTGTGCCAGGTCTGGGAATGGCATCTGAAGCACGCGGCATTTGTTTTCCTGCCACCAGCGCGAACTTGGTGGGCGTTCCTCGGGCACGTGAGACGAGTTCACAACAGCCCAAACATCGGCCGTCACCCTGCCACAGTGAATACCACTCCCGCTGCGCTCAACGCGCAGAATTCCAAAAGGACAGAGGTCAATATGAAGCGGGCGGACAAGCTCTCTACCAGGAAGATGCCTCATCTAAAACCAGTTTCGAGTTTGGCACGTTAAAAGTATCTAATTATCCTTGGCGTTAGAACTGAAGTTGTCTGGTTCGATTTAAAGTTGTGGAATAAACTTGCATTATAAGGAATTTGACACGGATAGCGTGCAATTCCTAATAAAAAAGTTATGTAGTGTTTATTTTTTATGGGGAGAGTGAACGTTATACTTTTGATGGTTTTTTTTCCCTCGTGCTTTACGCCTCGTTGACAGCGAGGTCATTAGAGGCGGGAATGGACAGGGGCAAGGAACGGGAAGGAATTCGGCCATGGCCTTTTTGAAGGAAGCATCCCGGCGTTCGCCTGCAGTGATTTGGGGAAATCATGGAAAACCCAAGTCTGGATGCCCGGACGGGGATTAGAACCCGCGTCCTCCCGAATGCGAGGCCAGAACGCTAACCGTTCACCCACCACGCTCGGTACTTTTGATGGGAGTCGTTGTAAAAGAGTGCTATTAATTAGTTAGTCTTATCGCAGAAGCCATGATAAAGTACTGGAAACTACGTTGACGAGTAGACTGCAATTAATTAATTACTAATTCCATAGACTTATAGATTTTTGTCAGGTGATTTTTTTTCTGACTTTCCACCTTGTTGACGGTGATTGGGGTATAAGGAACGGGAAGGAATTCGGCCACAACCTTTTGAAGTAACCACCCCGGCATTTGCCTGGAGTGATTTGAAGAAAACATACAAAATCCAAATCTGGACGGGGATTCGAACCTGCGTCCTCCCGAATGCGAATCCACCACGCTTGGTCCATGTGATTTATAACTTATACCATAGTAAGATACTTAACTTCTCAATTGCAGGTAGTTGCCGCAATAATAACTTCGTAGATACACTTTTTACTTGACTTTTTATTCCGCCGAAATACTCATAAAACCGCACACGAACAAGAGCTCAATTTTTTCCAAAGACTTTAAGCACATTATAAATACAACTAGTATAGTGTACTGTTAACTTGCCTGCTGGCAATATCAGGAGATTAAACAGGCGGCACAGAACATTTTTCTTACAGTAAAGAAGACGACAGTACTTTCTAGAGCAGTGGTTCCCAAGTGGTGGTTCCCGGAACCCTGGGGTTCCGTGGAAGGGACACAAGGTTTCCGTCCAGAACTAAATAAAATGTTCGTTGAAAAGAGTCATAGCCGCGATGTGAGAAGGCTATCATAGTTCCGCTTCCGTTAGTAACGACTTATCGATGAGAAATTGGTTTTTCAGCTTACGCTTATAAAAATGGGGATCCGCCAAAAAAATGTATGATCAATAATGGTTCCGTGGCAAAAAAAAAAAAAAAAAAAAAAAAAAAAAAAAAAAAAAAAAAAAAAAAAAAAAACCTAAGGGAACTGCTGTTCTAGAGCGCGGTGCAATAGCTCCAACAATAGAAATAGTACAAAAACAATCAGAATATATATAAAATTGGTTATAATAATGAAGAAACATTTTCAGATTATATTAGGAAATATTTACAACCATTTGAACATCAGACTGACAAAATTAAACATTTTCAAACAGTCGGAAATCATACTAAAACACTGGCTCCTGAAGACAATTTACAAGAAAAATATGTAAACACATTTATTTAACTTTCTATTTCTCTAACCCAAAGGTAAACTATGTAAAGGATTTAAAGGAAACTTAGATCTTTACACTGTTAAATTTCGTGGCTCCTTGGTTCTTTCCGAAAAGTAGTTAGAAGGTTATTACGTTCTTCGGACGATTTAATGACTTCTCGTCCTGTCGACGTTCGCCATATTACGTTCTTCGGTGGTTTAATTTATATATATTGATTAATTAAAAAGTCCACCAAAAGGTTATGTTGATGTTTTGTTTATTTATTCAAAACGAAGTCAGCGATATTCACAAGCATAGATACAATACAGAGATGCACTTCTGAGCCGTCGCAAAAATCTCTGTGAACTCAACTAACTGGATGAAACTCTCTGTAAAACTGAATACTGACTGAATACTCAACTAACTAACTAACTGCTCTGTCCAGCCGATCTGTTTATATAGTCTCTATCGAAATTACGAGAATTCTTCAAAGGCATCCGCCCGATATTTCTCGATCATTAACAATCATTCAAACAATCAAACATATTAAAAACAATCGGAATTAATACAAAATTACTTAACAACATTACAAAATGATCAGAAATGGTAATTAGAGATACTTAAATACAAAATTATTTGCAGAAATCATCTCAATCTGTAGAATATTGTCCTGTAGACATCATAACATGCATTAATACATGGAATTACAAACATTTAAGAAATTCTCTTGCACTACTCGGTTCTTAAACATATTAAATGGACTTTAAATAATTTTCTTTCATAAAACAAAGTCTATATACACTGATTTACAAGAAATTACAAAACAAACATACCAGATCATATTCAAGCAAACTTTAGCTCACTACAAATACTTCATACAGTACAATACTATTCAAAATTCAGGTATGAGGGCTGTTACAAGGTCTTGCGCAATATAGTTCAACCTTTCTTTTTCCTACTTCATTCTCCCTATGGCAATCATTATTGACTCATTTATACATTACTTATAGCGGTTCTATAAGGAGGAAAGTGATTAGGCATCGATTAGTATGACTCGTACAGGATTCTAAGTACCGCCTTAGGACAGAACACCTCTCAGATTTGCTTAGAAGACTCTTGCCGCATTGTAATACCAGTATTACGACAATAGATTTTCTCCTATATTGTTTCATTGCTCAACAATAGCTACGGTTGTGCCGGAAACTGAGACGCAAATGAATAGTAGAGAGAGTCACACGGACTCAGTTACTGGATTGCACACCAAACTCAGCAAAGAGTCCCTTTCCAATTCGACCTCAAGAGTTGGTACTTGCAGCCAACTACACGTTGCCTTGAAATATATATATAATATACATGCCTTTATTGGTCCAAAAACCTAGAACTGTAGTTTGGCTGCTTAAAAAAGAATCTTTTGACTTATCACCAGTAAAGCTACCGAATAAAAGTTTTATCCAAATTATATAGTGATCTACCTTCACATGAACGAGACAAAGCTTTAACATAGGTTAACGCTATTTTAAAGACGCATAAATGTCTCCGGGGATTCACATTTAAAAAATCACTTCTCTCGATGTAAGAATGCTTCATTTGTAAATCTTTTGATTAATTATATTTTATTTAATTGGGCGATAAGTCACTGTAAAATTGAAAAATATTTTGCTTCTTCTGTTGGATGCGTTCACCTTTGCACAAGCTGATTCAGTCATTAATTGACAAGTTCGGAGTATACATATACTCTGAACTTTTACTGCAATTTATTTTCTTTGCTGTTTCTGCAATATATATCCACTATGTGTATTAAGAACAGAAGTAGAAAGTACGTTCAAAAACAAGATTCGACCTAAGATAAAGGTAACTCGGCTCGAAGTTTGTGAAACAATTAACAGACAACAACAAAAACAGTAGTTCAAGGAAATGGGCGTAATATTTCAACTTCAATAACCTAATGAAATTTGAATACGATTTCAGTCACTATATTATTTTGATGCCAGGAATTATCAATATAAACTATTTTATCAGCCAAGTGACATTTCGGGCTGAAGTTAGAGAAGTACTTTTGAGATATAATTTTCCAAACTTCCCTTCATCTTTTCAATGGCAAAGGAGGAGAGAGCAAATGATTATTTTACCCGTGGCTACAGCACCCCATTAAAAAATTACTGCTTCATAGCCAAACAGCTGCGAAAGATTACTGTCTCGTTTCCATCCTTTCATTTAATAAATTATTCTTCATCTGTCCGAAATCAATCTCCTGCAAATGAACGGGATCATAGTGAGGTCACATTGAGTGGTTGACCCAAACACTCTAACTGTGAGCCGTAATTCAAAGATATCGTCAAAACACAGCCATAATTCATATCTGAGATTCGACTTGGCGATTATTATTTTCTCTGGAGATGACCGCCGCGGCTCTCACCGCGGATTGGCCCGCAGGCGGTGTGCGGGAAAGTGGACGTGGCCACACATACATCAGCGGGACCTCCGCCTCATGGGCAGCGACCCGTGACGGCGCGTCACGCAGCAGGTAGAGGCGCGCGTAGCCTCGCTAAATCGCCACTGTCACACACTCCGTTCCCACACGAGACCTGCCTACAGATGCCTGAACCCTACTCGACATACGTCACGCTCAGGAATAACTCGCATCAGGACAAACATTGTAATATCACAAAGATTCAAATCGAGGTAAAAAACGAGTTTCTTAGAAATGTCCTCCAGAAAACTAGACTTGATCATATAAAAGATTGTAACAATAGATCAAAGTCAGAGTTACAGTGATCAGCCAGAACATTATGCGATAGCAGCGTCACCTGACGAGGAATGACTGCTATTCAGACACACGCACTGTGCATGTAGTATCAATGAGCGTGCTATCCGTGTTTAGAGTGGGGAAGGCGCGCGATCTATCTGAGTTTGACCGAGGGCATATTGTGATGGCCCGGAGGCATTTCGGAAACTGCACGACTTGTCCGGTGTTCGAGGAGTGCTGTGGTGAGTGTCTTCAACAAGTGGCGAAAGCAAGGTGAAACCACGTCCAAATGTCGAAGGGTTGGGCACCCCTCAGATGTAGGACGTCGTAGGCTGGGCAGACTAGTAAAACAGGACAAGCGGCGAACTGTGGCTGAACTAACATCAGACTTAAATGCTGGACAGAGTACAAGTGTATCTGAACACACAGTCCACCAAACACTCATAGCGATGGGCCTCCGCAGCCAATGACCGATTCATGTGCCAATGTTAACACCACGACATCGGCAGCTACGATTGAAATTGGCACGTGACCATCGTCATTGGACGTTGGCGCAGTGGCAGAGCGTTGCATAGTCTGATAAATTCCGATACCTTCTTCATCATGCCTTCATTTTCAGGGGAACTGCTTCTTGACACCTGTACTGCGGGAGGGATACAAGCTGGCAGCGGCTCAACTATGCTCTGAAGAACGTTCACATGATCATCCAAGCGTCCAGTGGAGCTCGTGCAAGACACCATGGCGACCAATAAGTATCGTACGATGGTTGCAGACCACTTACACCCCTTCGTGATGACCGTGTTTCCCAACGGCATTTTTCAACAAGATAATGCACCATGTCACAAGGCCAGGAGTGTGACGGAGTGGTCGAGGAACACACTGGCGAGCTTCAATTTATGTGCTGCCCTCCCCCCTCCCAAACTTGCCAGATCTAAACCCGATCGAACAATCTGGGATTTGATTGAACGTGGCGTTAGAGTTCATCGCCCTCCTCCCCGGAATTTACGGGAATTATCCAACTTGTGTGTGCAGATGTGGTACCAGCGACCTACCAAGGCCTGATTGCTTACATACCAAGACGTATTGCCGTTGTTAGCCGTGTGAACGGCGGACGTACCGGCTTTTAGGCAGGTTGTCATACATTCTGGCTGATCAGTGTAAATGAATCCATGGAAGAAAGAGTTAGCTTATCTAGACTGGTTTGGGTATGATAAAAGAATGAAGTGCACAAGACTACCGAAAGCTTATTTGGAAAAGGAATAACGAAAAAAATACCAATTGGAAGACCAAGAAGAAGATAGATAGACCAGCTGAAGGAGGATATACAGAGAAGTGGATAGAACTGGGAATCTATTATTGACAAGGTAACTTTTTGTTAGAAAGGAGAAAGTGGAAGATATATATGTAGCACCAAAACCGAAACACTGGAAGACTTGTAAATTATCGGGAAACTGGAGATGAACGAATCAGAATGACACCAGTCTCTGTATCCTGCTGTTAATTGGATGCACATCATCATCAGTGTTCTGCTCTAAAGAAGTTTTTCACATGACTGCTGTCATTTCTCTACTGTCTTGTACCCTCATCTTCAGGTACACGTAATTTCCATTTCCCTTGATATCATCTGTGATCTTGTAGCTCTTTCTTCCTCACACTCTCCTTCCACAAACTTTTGCTTCCAAGTACTCCCCTCTTGAAGAGCTCTTATGACTTTAAATAGTTTCCTCCCCTAACAAACCCTTTCCAACACTTCAACATTACTCACATTTTCCATCCAACTTATCCTTTCCATTCCCCCCCACATCCACATCTCTAACGCTTCTTCTAGATTTTTATCCCTTCGTCTCAATGTCCACGTTTCTGCCCCATAAACAAACAAAAACATTTGCCAAGTCTTTTCCTCCGTGGTTCATCTACTTTTCCGGTTAATAATCTCCTTAAATGTTTCCTCCGCTGCAACAGTACGAATTTTTACCTCTTGATAACATTGAATCGTATGTTCAGATGATACGGTGGAGTACTGGTACTGAACCAAGACTGATTTACTCTACTTCCAAGGTCACAGATCAGAAACTAGAGTTTTACCTCCCACTGATGGGTACCATCTGGTCATCAAAGGCCTCTACAGCGATTAGTTTGTCCTTTTTAGGGCGCAAGCTGATTTTGGGGAAGGTTGGTGACTTTTTGGACAACCTACATGATCGGAGTCATCAATTCAACGTTCTCGAGACATGGTTGAGCTGTAGTAAGACTACACAATATGGTATGTGAACTGCAGGAGCGGCTTCACTGACAGGTTGCAGAGAGGATGACACCTCAACACTCATCGTGGTGACGTCACGCAAAACGCCTCGTCCATATTTACTGTATTTGACGGACAGGTTGAGAATGACGACGTAATCGAACAATTCCGCATTGTGACAGCTGCGGATGCAAAGGTTTCTTGATTGGGGGATTATCTCATCCTTTGTGGGTAGGAACATACCTTTGCCACTATATGGAGGATAACATAGCCGCAAAGGTAAGTGACATGTGTCTCCATTCGTAATCATTCAGTGTCCAAAACTGATTCAGGGAATCGAAAGCGATATCTACAGATTGGCAGACAAAATTGAGTGGAAACTGGTGGTCCAATTTCGCAGGTACTCGGACAGAAAACATCACACATCGTTGGCGAAGTTACATATTGAGAACAGGATTAATGTTAAATTGTTACAAGTAATTTAGCATTAATTTACTGACAAATTTCTGGGCTTTATTTTCTTACACAACAGACATGTACTTCGAGTCGGGATAAAGATTTACATTTATAGGCAAAAATATCAAAAATCTTTATGTTCATCAGTTTGATAATGCAAGTAAAATTTGGACTTTGTGAATACAAAGAGAAATGATAATAGAAGCATTTTAACTGTCGTGTTATAGTATATTGAAAATGTAGTGGTGAGATGAGGTACAAGAAGAGTAAGTGCCGGAAATGATGAAGTTCACTAATCAGATTTTGGTATGTGATACTTTTAAATGAATTCGTTGTGTGCCTATGTACGGAGGTATGGTTGGCATTTCGTTTCCTCCTTGTTGTATGCATGTAGGTGACTGTGATGTGTTGTTTTGTTGATGTAAGGATGAAAGAAGGAAAATTACGAAACCCGATGCTGACCCATTCGGCCCTATTCGTCCTAGGATACCAGTTTGATCCAAGAAATTTTGCGTTCCATTATCACTCGATTCCTACTGCAGAATGTTAAGGCTTCAACCTTGCTGTATGGTACACTAAGGATATACTCCACCTCTCCCATCTTCTGACCAAAGACCGAAGGTCAAGCAAATAGATACAGTCACATTGCGGTGATAGGGGAGGAAGTAGGAGAGTGGAGCTTTACGTGAAAGCCAGTATCTAGCAGATACCTCGTAGTGGAGTATATGACTGACACGTTGCAGCCTGGGGCTGACCTTACACTGTGCGGTGACCCCGTGACCCCTGGCTTCCCACGGCGGACGGACCCGCCTGTCGCCGTCACGGGACGCACAGTGCTCCTCCTCCGCGGCTTTCTCCGCCGAAGAAAGCAGCGCGTGCTCAGTCGTGCGGCACGCCGACGCACGCCTCGCGGCACGCGCCCTGGCTACCGGCAACGCACCACCCAGTAACCCGCAACACTCGTCTCCAAGGTGGTCCCTGAGCGGTCCCGTCTTGGCTCGAATCATCTTCATCTTGAGCAGCTTCCAACCACTGGACGGGACTGCTTGGAACATAATCCTCTCCAACGTTTCCTGTCCATCCACCACCTCTCTTCTTGCACTGTCAGCCATTATACTCCTCTTTCTATTACAACCTTTTTCACATCTTTTACAAGGGGTGATCAAATGAAAAGGTACGAAACGACACGGTGGGTACAAATGTAGACTTTATTCAAAATATACACCATAGGCCTGAGCACAACGATCTCAGTGATGAACAAGACGCAGGATTCCTTGTTCCCTGAATTACTGTGGCCGTGACGAAACCCAGTCCTTCACAGCGTCCTTGAGTACGTCGTCCAAGTTGAAGCGCTTCCCTTTCAGGTGTTTCTTCAGTGGACTAAACACATGGAAATCGCAGGGCGACATGTCCGGACTGTAGGGCGGATGGTCCAACGTCCCATGTGTGTGACTCTGGAGACGTGTGGACGCGCGTTATCATGGAGCAGAACCACACCCTCCGTAAGCAGCCCCGGTCTTTTGTTCTTGATGGACCGGCGTAGGCGTCGGAGTGTCTCACAGTACACATCCCCCACCTGTACGCCATCCTGTCCTCATACGGACTGCCGCATCATTTGGACGCCGCTTTTGATAAGAGCCTCTGCTCTCTACTGTGCATTCAGGCGCCCGCGCATGCTCCGATCCCAGTCAGATATTCCAATCGCACCTCGTGATGTCTCGCTACGTTCTCCCATGGCGGAATATGCAAATATTTAACTGTTACGTTTTACGTCGTTTCATTTTCATTTGATCACCCCTTGTATCTATCTGTCTCTCGGTTTTCCTCTGGGCCTCTTCCCTTACAGTTTCCTGTCCATCATCTTCCTTGATATCTCCCCTCTCCTCGCCACTAAAACCTAGATTTCTCTGTTGCTTGTTGTATCAGTTCCTCCTTGATTATCTCCGTGATTTTATCATTCCTAATCAAGTCTCTTCTCATTACTCTTAATGTACTCATATGAAATTTCATTTCCGTAACTTGTATTAACCTTTTGCCCCTCTCTTTCATCACCCATTTGTCCAATCCATACGTCAAAACTGGAATAAATTTTTACGGGCCTTAAAATGGACCACCATCTTCGGCAAAGCTCTGCTTTGCTAATGTGAAGACGTTAGGACAATCCGTGGGTCGGATGCCAAGTCAAACGGTAGGTCCCCTATACCTGGCAGTATTACTAGGATATGTTAGGCGGCTGTAATAGAGGTGTTCTGCGCATCCTATAAGAAAATGTCACTAGGTCATTGAGATCATTACTGGTTAACTGCCTAGGACAGTAGTCCCACAGGTGTACATACAACTCTATATTCCCTTCTTCAACGTCGGAATTAGAATGAAAGGGATGTGCTTAACACAACGCACTGCCCTCTTATGCTCAAATAACCTCCACAGGGTACACCCAAATCTCCCACTCTATTAGGACTGTGCGCCTAGTAAACGTCGATTTTTTTTTTTTTTTTTACTTATTGCTTTACGCCTCGTCGACGGCTAAGGTCGTTAGAGGCGTAATGGGTCTGGGGACAAGGAACTGGAAGGATTTCGGCCATGGCATTTTTGAAGGAAGCATCCCGCCATTCGTCTGGAGTGATTTGGGGGAAACAATGGAAAAACAAAATCTGGGTGCCCGGACGGTAATTCGAACCCGCGTTCTCCCAAATGCGATGCCAGAGCGTTAATCAGTCACCCACCACGCTCGGTAGCGTCGATTTCATTACAGCCGCTACAGAATTCGGGATACGAAAGGGAAGAAATTCTGTCATGGCGTTCTCAAGGAACCGTTCCGCCATTTCGTGTAACTATTGATAGTCGAAATCTATCCGGCTGTACCGGGAATCGAAACAGCGTTCTCCGAACTATCACACTCTTCCAACAACACGGTCCCCAACCCCAGACTACTCATTCCATAATAGGCCGACTTT
The DNA here is from genome assembly GCA_031002005.1 of Vandiemenella viatica. NCBI lineage: Eukaryota > Metazoa > Arthropoda > Insecta > Orthoptera > Morabidae > Vandiemenella > Vandiemenella viatica. The sequence goes on from CM061914.1 coordinate 123,904,834, forward strand.
TGTGACAGAACACTTAACGTGGTGACAGGTTACCTGGACAAGTCCACCAGAAATGGCTCTGATCGAGATTGTCAAACTCCGGTCGCTAACCCCTCTCACCAGGGTCACAGTAAGCCAATGAGTAGTAGAAAAATACCAGCGGCATTTTTTTTTTTTTTTTTTTTTTTTTTTTGCCCATGGCAGGTATCATTGTTATTAAAAGATGTAAGAAATGGATACTTTGGATGACTTAACGTGATTCTGGGGCTTGAAATATCAGAGCATTCTATAACTTGATGCGTACGTGAAACATGAACAATTCAATGGTATTAATAGTTTTAAAATCTAACAAATTGTTTACCTGTAAGTTATAACTTACTCGATACGCTTACGATTTTGTTTTACGGTTAGCTTGACATTGCTTCAGCGTGAAATTTCGTAAAATGAACCGCCAAGAATAGACGTCATCGTCTTTTTAAATACTTGGTATTAAAATACAAAAGCACCTTGTTACGTAAAATTTCAATATAATTTATTCTCTTACAATGATCAAACTTGACGACCTATTCCAGAAAATTCACGTAATTAGTAAAAATCATTCCGGAAGTTAAAACTGGAAAGTAAACGATTTGATTGACATAGGAATGTAAAGCTGATTCAAAGCTATCATTCACGATAGTTTTTAAATTATTTAAAAATTCTTTTAACTGACATCAGGGCTTCAAATGTTGGCGGTATCGGATGGTGTAATAACTAAATCTGAGCACATCTTCTCATCACCAAGACTGCTTTTCCATGTAATCCAGTGTAACGCAAGTAGTAAAGTGTTATTACCAGAAAGCAAAAAAAGTATCTTTGTTATTCCGAATACTCAGTTTACTCGAATACGCTTAAGTTTCTGGTCCTCTACAAACTAAGGCACAACTAATTAAAAGGGTTAGTTAATGAATCTGTATGAAAATTATTCTGGTATTCGTCTATAAAAATAAGTGCAAGAGTCATATGTTATTCTGTAAATGTGGCTATCATTAAATCCATGAAACGGCCGGGAACGTTTCAGATAAGCGTCGTGCACAAAGAATTTTAAGAAATTGTGAACTGCTTCATCGCCATAGCTCTTTGATTCAGTTGCCTTCCTAAATATAGCCCCCAGCTGCATCGTCATTAAATCACTTTCAGAGAAAGGACGGCGAAGACAAAAAGGAAAACACCGCTCTAACGGCGCAGGACTAGTCGTGATCTCGAGCGAAGCAATGTCATCTCTGGTCAGAGATGTAGGTTGAGGGCGTGGGAAGGCCGGGCGGACGTATTCCGCATACCGACTGCAGTGGTGCGCGGCCTTGTCAACACGGATTGTGGATCTGACTTTCACAGCTGTCACGCGCTGTTATTCACTTGTCGATCTGGTCGCCGCTGCCGCTGTTGTCTCGATGCACTCCTCCCCCGCGTCGTGTAACAATGTAACGGTCCTCGGGCCAAGGACTGAACCGGCGCACCAGCTACTCCAGTTAATTAACTCACACGCGGGCCTCACGTGACGAGACACAATTTTTTGCTGCCGCAGGTGTTTTGTGAGGAGTGATTAAAATAGACTCCACACGGGTTTGATGTATGGTACGAGATACTTTGAAGTCTGTTCTGTATACAAAAAAAAGCTAGACGGAAAAATAAGAGTCTTAATGAAACTATTACAACGTTTCTCCCGCTTTCTCTGTTTTCATTCTAAAAAATTGCTTACAGAATTATCTGGCCTTATGGTACTAAAGAGAAACTAATGTATTGGACATAGTTGAATTTATGTTGCGTCATTGGAGAGTCGACCAATAATCGAAAGATTCTATTTTCTCGTTCCGTTCCAGGCAAGGGGTTTTGTAAGCTTAAAAGAAACCAAACGGAAAAATAAGAGCCTTTTTTTTTTTTTTTTTGCTGTCATCAATCTCTCGACTGGTTTGATACAATCCTCCATCCCTCCCTATCCTGTGCTAATCTCTTCATTTCTACATACCCCTTACAACCCACGTCCTCAATTATCTGCTTCATATATTCTAATCTCTGTCTTCCTCTGCAGTTATTACCTTCGACCGTTCGCTCCACTAACAAGTTAAACAATCCCGTATATCTCAAAATATGAAATATGACCTACCATCTTGCCTCTTCTTTCTGTAAGATTCTTCCACAAACCTCTTTCCTCACCAAAAACTCGTTCGTTTCGTTCTTTATCTGTCCACTTAATTTTTAGCGTCCTTCTATAACAGCCTTAATTAAATTATTAAAAAGTTTCTCCCATATATTCTGTTTTAATTCTAAAAAGTTACTTGAAAAATTGTCAGTACTCGAGGCGCTAAAGAGAAACTTAGCCTTTGGATTTTTATTCTCAAGTGTTATATTTAGCTATTGGAATGTTGACCGACGATCACAACGTTCTAGTTTCTCATACCGTTCTGGGCTTGGATTTTTATAAGCTGCTTATTCGTTATTAATATCTGGAAAATACTTATTTCGGACTGCGAATCATGCTAAACCGGTTTCATGGTTCGGATTCCATGTAAACTATATATCCCGTTTACATACTGCAGTGGATTTACGGACCATATCGGATCCATCGCCTCAGCAACTAGCCTTATATCGCTCCATTTCTCCTATTTTTGAATATTTCCCTTCCACAGTTTTTTCCTGATTACACCAAGGAGCTACTTTTGGACTCTTCAGTAGCATTTTCCCTTTAAAACGTCCTCACATCGTGTGTTAGTTGACCACACAATCTTGACCTTCGTCTTCTTACTATAGCAACTGTGCGAGAAATCTGCTTAATTTATCTTACATTCCAATCCATTCATTACCTTTTTTTTATGTCGACAAAATTTTTGTTCACAATCTAATTCTCAAGTACCAGTACTTTTAATTCATTTGATTAATGTTCAGAGCTCAGATTTTACAATATTTTCGACTGAATTTTGGCGTTGATCAGAATAATTTTCTCTGCCTTGTATCAAACATTTCAGCACTGTCATATAGGGCCTATACATATAAACACTTTCGTTTTCTTTATGTCTTTCTAATTGTATATATACAGGGTGATCTAAAACATTTATGAATAAAACTCTGTTGCGAAGAAAAGCTGTTGTAACTTCAATGGAGAAATTTGGAACTGTGTATTTAAATAAAATTATTTGACAATGACGTTGTAAATAAAATTAGTTTCATTATAGATAGAGAGGTATCAATGTTGGCTGTGTTTTATTTTTTTAATAAAACAGCCTTAAGCTACAGAACTAACAAGATGCTGTTCTATTAAAACTTCAGCAATACTTTTCAAGTTTTAAATATAATTCTCCCGATGATGGGAGAGCAAACTATGACGTCCGAAAGTTTCCTGAATATAGCACAGTTATTACACACCAAAATCTGTCTCCAATACGCTACCCTTATTCGCGCTAACTATTGTATTAGAAACAAACAGTAAATTTGATTGTGTTATTTCTCTCCGACAATGCTACATAATTTTTATGATTTCTTATAATAACTGGCGCTTTATGAGTCATCGACGTCGACGTCATTATTGTCTTGACCTATGAGAGAAACCGTCTGGACATTCGACTGGACTGATTTCGGAAAACCACGGAAAAATCGGAATTTGGATTGCCGAACCGGGAATCGAACCCTTTTTGTTCGTAATGCCAGGTGCGAACGTACAACAGACTCACCTAGGTCGACGGTGACACAGTTAATTTCAAAGCTGCTAATATTATTGACTTGAGTAACTAATATTTTAATATTGAATATGATTGATAGAAAAACCGAATAAATCTAACAAAAGTGTTAAATTAGGAACAGAACATCAAAATTTATTGGCTGAAACTACATAAACTGAAGTTTATTCTGTGAAAATAATGTCGTTATCGTTGGAATTAGGCAGCTGAGTTAAAGGGACAGAAATGCATTTAATAATGAGATGGACGTGACAGAATCTAGAAATTTCAAAATGCTCTGCAGTTTCGGAATATAGTTTTATATCACATTTCCAAAGTGCAAAAAGTATACGAAGTAAACATGAATACTTCAAATAAGATTTCGTTTGCGTTAGAACCTACTGTACTGGGCATTCATAGAAAGTATTTCAGTTCTAGAGAGGATTTCGATTACTCGAATACAAGTTCAAAGATACTGTAACGTTACTAGGAAGTGGAATGTTAAAATACCTTGCTATACGAGTATAACATAATTGTTAATTATGCGAATACCATTTCCTGTAACAGAATGTTAACAATGTGATAATGCCACTAATGAACACTCACAATTCTCGAGCGTGAACTCAAACAGATAAATCAAGTTTACAGTATAAGACCGTATCTCCTTGAGTTAAATGGGTTGTATCCGCGATGCTCCATAGTCTAAACTTTATCTCGCTGAGGTCCATATAGACCGAGTAGAACTCAACACAGGAGATGCTAAGCCGGCTGCCGCAGTTTCTAACCGCCCTCCTCCCCTTAATGAGAAATGAAGCGTTAAGTGCTGTCCTCAAGTTACCTGGATAGCTAGGCCCTCGCAACACAAATTTGCGGCTAACTACAGTTATAGCAAGTTCTAAAGTGCACCTCAGCAAACGTTAAACGCCATACTGCAAGATCTCAATTTTCAGGTCCAAGTAAGTCTGTACATATTATAATGAGCTACTGCCATCCAGAAAAATAAACTACGAAAACTATTACTTTGTTGTTATGAATTTAACTGATGCAACAACATTACTATATGGTTGAAAATGATGTGTGTGTCTTTTTTTTTTTTTTTTTTTTGCTTTACTCCTCGGTGACATCGAGGTCATTTGGCGTGGGAAGGGACTGGGGGTATGAAACGGAAAGGAGTTCGAAAATGGCCTATTTAAGATTCCATATCTGCAATTTGCCTGGAGTGATTTCAGGGAAGAATTACGGACATTAACTAAACAACAAATAAAGCGGATGGAAAAAGATGAGATAGGATTTCTACGAGCCGTAGCTGGTCATACTTTACTAGATAAAAAATGAAGTTCAGAAATAACGGAAGAATTGAAATTTTTTAGTCCAAACGAGGAAATAATTAGGTGTAGGACGAAGTGGATGGAACATGTAACAAATATGGAAGAAAGAAGAGCACCAAAAGTGCTGCTAAGTTAGAAGACGAAACGGGGAAGAAGAAAGATAGGACGACCTAGAAAGAGGTGAATAGAACAAAATGTGTGAAACTGGAACAAACCATAAATGTCTTAAGCCCTGAAGATGGGTGATGACGTATTTATATCACCCAGAGTATCACAAACAGGAGATGCAAAATAGATTAAAAAAAACTGCCTGGATTTTCTGTCAATGACACTGTTGTATATCATGAAAACTTAAACAGGTAAAATATGTTACTATATTTCCAACTCCTAGTTCACGTTAACCCTTCTTGCTGTAGATTCAAGATACCATTTATTTTAACCCTATCGCGACCTAATATAGTCTGAAACAGTATCGAAGGGGACGAAAATGTGCTGGAAATTTTCGTAACCTATGTTAGGAATATAATATTTCTTATGTTTAAGAGTTGTATATATGAATAATGTGACGTAAATTTTGTTAAGTTAGTGCAAATATCTGCCATAAAAGGAGTCTCTAATGTCTGCTTATCTTCAGTTTCAAAACACATTGTGAGTTATCACAGCATGTTAAAGTAAAATGGAGTTGAATAAACATGGGAATTTGAACACATTCCATTAAGTATCCTGTTGGAAGTCCTGGGGAAATTGGCAGTAATGATAAAATTGCGATGATATAAATGAACCATAAATTGATTTAGAATTCTCCAACTGGTTCCGACGTTTACACTGATTTGCAAGAAATTATTATTTTACAAGATAATAATAATTATTATCGTATTTATGTTATTCGTCTGATTTACTGTAAATATAATAAATAATGACATAAACACAATAATAATTATTATTAGCTTGTAAATAATTTATATCCAGTTACGCAGTAATGGCGGAAACTTTTTAGCGTTATGATTTAAGGAGAAAGAGAGAAAAGTCATTATTCATCATCGCAAAATGCGGGACCATACATAAAAAGAGAAAATACCCACAAAATAATAAAATTTTCGAGCAAGGCACTTCTTCAGCTACTCAACATTCTAGTATTTTCATCAACACAGCCACTAGAATCTCGCTGACTACACGTTAATGAGGCATTATGGAACTGTGTTGTTGCTAAAGCATTCAATACGTATTGTCCACATCAGGGGTAAAGATTCAAGATAAAACATAGCTACGTTAGTGGGAGTCAGCGAACCACAACCCGAGAATATGTTGAGACGCGGGAATACCGCTATACCGGAAAACATGGTGGCATTGTCTGCGCCACCAGAAACACTTTGTGCGTGGCTTCGTGCCGCACGCACAGTGCGTGAGGCTTTGTGCGTTTGTCGCCTCGGGCATCTCACAGTGGTGACTCTCACCGCGGCGTGGGAAAGACCGAAGAATCAGAGAACCCAGGAACGACTTATTATCAGCATTACTCTGAAAATAATCATAGTAAGCTCGAAGCTAGTGGAGTTAAAAATAACCTAGTTTCATCGAAAATTGTTGAAGCGGCCTCTTATATTTAAACCATAACTCCCAGAGCTTTGCCTTTGTGAAAATTATTGCTGTAATCGGGCTATCCTTTCTCTCAATACAGTAGTAAGCATACGAATCGTATCTTAATTACGAGTAGACTTTGCTGTTGAAATCATAAAAGTAAGACCAGGGAACTTGGAAAATATCTGATAAACCATTACAATATCAACACGTTGTTAGTGCGGAAATAACCAGATAAATTAGTTTTAATAATCTGAATAGTTTTTATGGAAAAGGTGTTAAAAGGTGTTGCAATTGCTCACCACTAAGTTTAGCAGTAAATCAAATTATGAACTGTTGTTACTAAACACTTTGCAGGTATTAACGTCGGTTAAACAAAGGTTTCTTAAATCTTTATGAAAGCAGATTGTCAGATAACAACCATAGACGTTGATTAACATGTGACTTACATCGCAGGCAAAAGATTATCTCTGAGTTAATAAGAAATGTTTTGTTTATTTGGTTGTTATGTAAAGAATATATTGATAAGTCGAGTCTGAAGTGTGAAGATTTCTTTTACAGTCGTCAAAAGTGTAATTTTAAATGGTTTAGAGAAGCCTATAAATGTTTTTTTTAATTCAAAAATATTTATTACTGTGCAGATGAATTATTAAAGCAAGGAAGCTATTGTAAGACATTTTGGTCTTTGTCCAAAATGCAAAACGGGCTGCAGGAAACGAGAGTGTAACCTTGCAAGATGGAAATCTCATAACCATGAACCTTCGACTGAAATGTGTGTATGTATGTTCGTTTGGGACAATTAGGACCACCATAAGCCTTTGTTTGGCTTAAATTTGCTGTGGATGTGTTTCAACTAGGGTAGAAAGCCTTGGAGGGGACCTAGAGTTTAACGTGAAATCCGAACCGGGGAAACGTTCTGTCGTACACAGTAAGTTGTGCCAGAGGTGAAGGTCGGGTTAAGGGTTTATGAAAATCCACACTGAGACAGTAATTCGGATCGCGTTCTTTTCTGTCTCAAGTTAAATGCCTTAACCACTGAGCCACCAGGATGCTCCTGTGATCGAAATATTATGGATATAGTTTTTTTATTATCGCGTCAGTTTCGATGTTCACAAACATTTGTTATGCGTAGAGGTTACGGAGATGGCAAGAATTCATTTAGGTGACGTCTATAGGCAAATATTTATCTAAACACTTAAATAACACTGCGGTTAGTGTGGTTATCGGCCACGTACGTAACACCAAATTTCATTGAAGTTGGGTGATCATTAAACCTCCTCAGATAAATGTTTTACCTTACTGTACACATTTATTTACATTTACAATATAGGGTAATTATCTGCGGTTAAGTTGTGAATTCTTGAAAGTACTTTCACTTCCAGCATATCAGGATTGTTCTCTACAAAAATTGGGTGAGAGCGCCTACGGTTAGGCAACTATTTCATCTTTCTCGTCACGCGTGTAGAAACGATTTCAGGCGTTAGAGCCGGCAGCTATGAGTGCCAATGGAAGTCGTCTGTTGCAAAAACCAGTTTCATTGATTACTCTAACACTACAACACTGAAATCACTTAAATACGCTTTTCTCAACCCGACGACCTGTAAAATGTAAAAAATAATTATAAAAACCACTAACTTCTATGGGCTTATTTTTTTTTTACCAATGTGTGTATTATTAAACAAAACTATGAATTTTTATAGGCACTTATAACGGCCCATTAAGACCCACACGTACGATAAGGCCAGCTAATTTTTTTTTTTTTTTTTTTTTTTTTTTTTACAGGAATGTACTTATATCCTCATATCTCGGAAATAACAGAATTTTGCCTGGTCGTTGAAACATTCATGCCTTGTAGAAAGTTTGATTTATGGGCTTATCCTTACTTATAACTTTAACAGTGCGAGTATTAAATGCATTTTATGTGAACAATTTACTTTTTATGATACCTATAATTCAATTAGAATTAAATTTTTAATATATTGTCTGCAGAGCTCAGGTTAGAAAATACTGCCGTATGAGAGAGAAGAGCAAGAAGAAACTAATTAACAGAATATCAAGCGTCTCAGAAATAAAGAATCTTTTTCTCAATTTATATTCTGATGTTGTTTGTACATAATAGCAGTGAATGAGAAATATTACAATTCTCTCAATTCTGATATTACTTCAAGGTAAGAAGCAGAAATTAATGCATTTGCAGCCCATATGATAAATCAGCAGATAAAGTTAAAGAACACCTAAAAGTGTTACAGACTTTCAAGCAGAAAAGATGCTAAGATGAATTTCAAGAGCAAGAAAAACAAAGTATATATTTTTTAGTTAAACAGAGATCCATCGGAAAAGTCTAACACAATGAAGAGCTGCAGGTCTTCTAATGAAAGCCAGCGCTCTAAATTCATTTTCCTATATTATTATATACCTTTATTATTATTATATATAATGTGCCTAACAGCTGGTTCGATCAAGTAAAAAAAAGACATGTAAAAATCTTCAGACAAAAAATACACACCCGGGACAGAAGAGAGAAAACTTTCCTTCAGTTAACGGATCCGGGAATACTGGAATGGCAAAAGAATTTCAGACAGAAAATGATTAAGTTTTGAGTGATCATTATAGGTATATTTGCATAAAATATTATTCGAGCACGGTGAATATTTACTTTTTTTTAGCTAGTAGTGAAGAGTTTTTGTAAGGCGTGATCATTATTGATTTATTTGCATAAAATATTATTCGAGCACGATGAATTCTTACTTTTTTTGCTAGTAGTCAAGATTGTTGTAAGGTCCCCTGTTTCGAGTTTTCTAGACCAATGCAGCATGTGAAATACTCCTATATTGGAGTACAAATTCGAAGCAGTGACTCGCACAGCTGGTTTAACCCACTACATGGCCTCGTTCTGACCTGGCTGGGTGCCTCAAGTTGCAGTAAAATATTCGGCGCCGCCATGCCGAGGTGTACAGTTATCGACTGCGCTAAGGCTTGTGTGAGCTAACAATGTTGCCGATATGTAAATATCCTCACTTTACAAGTCATGGACAGGACGAAACTCGCACGAGAGGGCAACGTTCGGCCGCAGACGTGGCCTATGCCCAACAAGTAATGAGCTGTGCCAGATCATTCCGTTGGCTGCGGCACCGTGATGGTGCCCCGCGTTGCCACGTGATTATCAGGTTCGAATCTGCGTGGTGACAGAAATTTTTACCATCACGACTTGCTCGGCCGGGTAAGAGAGTTGGTGGTGCGCAGTTCCTAATCACTATATCGTGCACCAAAGTCCTGGGTTAAATCCCAAACCTCTCTGAAGTAGAGATGAAGTGGGGGTGGTATATGACACTGTTGATGGTTATACGGAAACTTTGTGGTGAACTTCACATTACACAGCAAGCTGTGCCAGAGGTGTAGGTCGGATTTACGGGGCTATGAAAATCCTCACTGAGACAGGTATTCAAAGTGTGGACCGTTCCATCTCCAGTCAGACACCTTAACCACTGAGTCACTAGGGAACTCGTTCTTCTTTAAACAGGTGTTAAAAAATTAGACGATTTGTGAAGTATTAAATAAAGATTCCGAAAGTACTGTCAGCACGAAGCAGTTTGTGAAATAATCGGACAAGCAAAAGATGTAGGTTTGCGATCCCATTTTTTTTTTTTTTTTTGCTTATGGCTTTACGCCTCGTCGACGGCTAAGGTCATTAGAGGCGGGCTGGGACTGTGGATAAGGAACGGAAAGGAATTCGGCCATGGCCTTTTTGAAGGAAGCATCCCGGCATTCGACTGGAGTGATTTGGGGAAACCATGGAAAACCCAAATCTGGATGCCCGGACGGGGATTCGAACCCGTGTCCTCCCGAAAGCGAGGCCAGAACGCTAACCGTTACACCACCACGCTCGGTCCTATTTTGTGATCTGTGACTGTGGCTAACGTGATAGTAGAAAAAATTGGAGCAGGTAGCTGAAGATGTATGTTGTATACGTGATGTAGTGATGAAGATTATTAACTCTGTATCGAAAGTGATGAGGGACTGTATTTAACTAATCGAGAAACCACTGACAAAAAGGGAGTAGATTAGTGAAAAATATTAAACAGCGACAAGAGCAGACTCTATCGCTCTTTGCGTCGTCATTGTGAAGGAATGGAACTGCAGAGACATGTTTAAAGGACTATATGAGCATCCCCTGTGGCTGTGAACTACACAGTGCAAGCAGTCGGAGGCGCCGTGTTAGCGTGACATTGCGTGCCGACGGCACTGTGCATCATCGACCCGCGTGCTTTGGCGCCGCGCGCTGCGGATTCCACCACCCTGCAGTGGCCACAGGGCTACTCGTCTTCTAACAACAATTCACACTAAATATCTTTCACATTCACGATCGCAGTTCTTTCATATGTTGTCCAGGTTCTTTCGAATGTGATAAGGGATGTAAGAGAACGATGAGAGACGTGCATCAGTTAAAAAAGGATGTGAGACAAAGTTGTAGTCTATCCCATTTAATATTCAACTTTTATGAAGAGGAAGCAATGGCGTGAGTGTTCAAAAGAAAAAAAAGTCAGTATGCTACGATTTGCTGATGACATTTTCCCGCTAGCACTACAGACTGAGGTTACTGAGAAGTTACTAAATGGTATGAATAAAATACTGAATGAAGATTGTAGACTAAATATAAACCAAATAAAGCGATGAGGTTTAGTAGAAATAGTAGGAATAATAGTATAATAAATATAAAAATAGGATCTGATGCAATAGAACTAAGTGAATTCTGTTACTTAGGATGTAGAATTGATGAATGAAACAGGAATGATGTTAAAAACAGAATAGCACCAATTAAAAGAGCGGTTTTTTTTTTTTTTTTTAATACACAAATCTTTTAGTTTCAAATATTGATCTAGGAGTAAGAAAAATTTATTTTAAAAAATATGAAAAAACTTTACTTGTGAAGTACAGCACTTAATGACAGAGAAGCATGGACTTTAGGAATACCAGACAAAAATGGAAAATTGAAGCATTTGAAATGTGGCGCTATAGAAGGATGCTGAAATGAAGTTAACTGATAAAGTATAAAGTGAACGTGTTTTGGAAATGGGCGAGGAAAGAAGTTTGTGGAAGAATCTTACAGAAATAAGAGACAGAATGGTGTGTCACATTTTAAGACATTCGGGAAGGTAAGAACTGTGGAAATATACAAAGATTATAATAAACGAAGCAAGTAATTGAAGCGGTTGGTTGTAAATGGTACGGTGAGATGAAGAGATTAGTGCAAGATAGGAAGGAATGGAGGATTCCATCAAACTAGTCAAGAGCCTGATGACATTAAAAAAAACTGGATATAAAATAATAGTTGACATAAAATTGTATACTGGCTGATCAGGAGGCAATCGAAGTCCTTCATAGATCTGATAGAAACATTTATTTTAAATCTTTTAAAGTATGTTTCTGACTGAAAAATTATGCGTGAATCATTTATGTGACCCAAGAATATTGGGCAACCTCGAATTCTAGTTTCTAACCCACGGCAACCGTATTGGAGAAATTAACTGGAGTACTTCCCCACCTAATAGAATTATTTGTAAGTGTGTGAAAGTATTACTGATTACGCAGAAGACTGTGATGTGTGCGAGTCTTGTTTGTAATATAATCTGGTTTTCCATTTAACTTCTATGCTACTACTTCTTTATTTCTCAGTTTTTCCTAGTTGGGTGCATTTGAAAATATCCACCCGCTTACTATTATGAGGAAATTAGGTAAAAACTGTATATAAACCACTTTTATTTAACAGGTAGCGTTTTCAAATGGAGATGCTTCCACAACTAAACTTGTTCACAGGAATAGCAGTTTCAGCTTGCAGTGGTTCACAAAAAAATGATCAACTCCAGGTTTAAAATGTATGCAGTAATTTCTGTTGCTGCACAGATAGTCTCTACAGTCACTTTGTTAAATTAATTACTGTGCAGTCAGGTTGGCAGACATCATTCTGAGTTACCTCGCTTAGCGTCTGACGTTTCAAGGGCAGGACAGATTGCTCTTGCATACGGGTAACGAGCGAGGACAGAGTACAGCTATTCAAGGGTAATGGACACTAGGCAAAATATTCCTTCAGTGTAGTATCAAAATATAGTTCCTCTGTTTATTGGTAACAAAAACAATTCAAATTAAATCATCTTTCCAGGTGTTTGGAATTGAAAATTAGTAGCAAAATCTTCCCTTGAGAAGATGGTGTCGTAGAGATATAACGTTTCGACAGCTGTCTCTGCCGGCATCATCAGGTGTCAATTAGCTTCCAGATCTTACAATGTTGCTGTGACTGCCTACGCTGGCTTAATCTCATGACACGCCTCTCTAAGGCGCGCAAACACTAGGCTCCTTACAACGCCTGCTGCCAGGATAGTTTTAAATCTCGTACAGTTGTCACCAAGAACTTATTAGACCACCGTATTTAAGATTCACTGGCATGGAAGTCTAGGGTATTATGAGAGCTGAAATAGTTGCTGTAATAATTTAATGCTGGCGAGTATTGTAAATGTGTTGGTAATTTAACGACCTCCCGTACTGTATGTTCCAGGCAGACAACTTTCCAGAGCCCCGTGGTAAGACTTGACCTGTATCGAAGTTGTGACTCTGTGCTCGTTACTGTGCGATACGATGGTCGTAGCGAGTGTCAATTATTTAGCCGGGCGAGCACTGTGTGTTGCGTGGAGGTCGTTATCCGCGCGAGCTATGCAAGCCGCGGCACCGCTCATGAAATTTGCATTAGCGGGCCTGCCAGATAATCTCCTCTTCTTATTGGTCGCCTCTGAATTGTCCACGGCGACTGGGACGCTTGCCAACAGGGCCCCACGCAAGCCGCATGATTGAATCACATTCAGGAGCGTCAGATTTATCACTAACTCCTCTGCTGCAGGCAGAGATGGAGCGAGTGCTGTTTGCCTTCCATTCTTCTCCTCAAAGGCTCTTCGTCGGAAAGATCCGTATTTGCTGGAAGACAGGTCCTGTACCTCTTCCACAGACCTTCCAATATGGGTTTCCCCCATTCATCTTTAACTACGTTTCTGTACTACTCTGTCGAAACATATTGTCCTCTATCCTAGCTGGTGTTGACGATTATTCTAAGCCGTAATATACACTACATAATAAAATTCTAGAAGAATTGGGCAGTGGTAAAATACGAACGTGGAAATAAAGAATAGTGATAGTCGTTTGAACTTTGCCACACACGTTCCCAAGGACATATCTTTCGAGAAAAGTGTACATGAAAGTAAAATGAAACGAACCTTACATGTGGTGCAACATGAAAGTTGCTGTACGATACAACTTCAACAGTATGGAACCACCATTTTCAGTCATAATATCTACACTCAAAAGCAACGAATATAAAATCGCTGGAAAGTTTCCGTTAAAACAGATCAGCTGGACCGAAAGAAAAGATACGTACTTTGTTACATCAGAAGACGCGATAACGTAACCTCACCTGATTTTGGGATGGCAATATACTGTCGTCATGGTTGGGTTTTAATGCATCCTTGACAAGAATAAGAATAATTAAAATAAAGTAGAGCGCTGATACTGTCTTTAGCGTGAACATACGATTGGAAATGGCGGTTATGTACTATTAAAAGAACACCGTATCGTAAATTTCCTATGGCACTACATCTCTGTTACGTGTAATTTTGGTTTAATGTATACTTTATCTCGAAAGGTATGAGTTGAGGAACATGTATGACAAATTTTAAACGATTAGCACTATTCCTTCTCAACACGTTCTTATTTTAGCGTCACCAAAAATTGTGTCTGTTCTTGAAATTTAAATAAAAAAAGAATGATTGCAATGTACACTGCCCATGATAGAGATACCAAACATAGAATTTGAAATGTTTGTCCGTTCGTCTGTCGGTATGTTTATCATATCACATATTTATCAATGATACAGAGATTAAATCCGTAGTGTTTTTTTTTTTTTTTTTTTTTTTTTTTTTTTTTTTTTTTTATTTTTAAATTGCAGTTTCTTCTAGCATCCGCAGCTAACGCAACTAGTTAAAAAATAATGAAACAGCACACAGTTTTGGCTTGTATCATCCGTTAACACATAGGTTATTTTACATATAGATTAATACCATATTTAGTCAATATTACAAAGGCCAAAACCATGAAGTTTGGAAATTTTGCATATCCTTTTAATATTGTTTGGCACAGACTTTCTCGCAGTCGAAATATTTTTAAGCTCTATATATTCAATTATGTCGGCTTTGACTTCCATCACCGAGATGGGAGGAGGCCAATATTGGCCTCCTACCTATCATTCGGGAGGACCGGGGTTAAACTCGGTTCGGCCATCCTGTCTGAGGTTTTCCGTGGTTTCCCTCAGACACTTAGGCGAATGCTGGGATGGTTCCCTACAAGGCCACGGCCAACCTTCCATCCCCCTTCCCTCCCCGTAGTAGTAGATTGGCTGAAAAGAGTCCCCTATGACTCTCCAGCAGCCCGCCTCCCAGCCTTCTGCTGGGAGGAATGAAATGTAAAAGAAAAAAAAAAAAAAAAAAAAAAAAAATTTGACTTCCATATTCATTTCAAATTGAAGAGTACAAATTGATATCGTTGTTCGTTTCATAAACTCTCCTACAGCAGACAATTTTATACAGTTGACGGAGCTAAACGATGCGTAAAAAGGTGTTTTGAAACATGTGGTCGCATCCCAAATTAAGAAGAGGAATAAATCCAAGGGAAATGGAGAAACAGGGCTGATCCTCAAATTTTTTACGACCCAGCCAACTTTTCTTCCATACTTTTCTATGAATTACAAGCACAAGTAATAAATTACGTGTGACGCAGTCGTGAGCACATCTAGTATCAAATAAAATTTGTAAAAAGTTTCGGGAAGCTGCAGAGTGTGGTAGTTAGCAAGTGATCGTGAATTTTTCCGTTTTGCATTTTGGCGCTAGCATTGCTTCACCTTAGGGCTGTTGATATTTTTTAAAATATCGGATTTTCGATATATCGATATTTTAAAAAGGTATCAATATCGGCTGTCAATATATCGGAAAAAAGTATCGACAGTTTCATAAAATCAAACCTTGTAAAAATAAGGTTGTCCACTAATAAATAAACTGTGATGTTGTTCTTAATCAGGTTTTCACTTTACAATGGTTTTTCTAGATGATAATGATTGTTGATTTTTTTTTTAAAATAATTTAACCATTATGTGTGTCATAATTTTCATAAAAATTAATTAAATTTATGAAACTCCAAAAAGTTCGAGACAAATTTTATTTTGTGTATTTTTAAGACTGATAAGCAATACAGCTGTGGTATTTAATTAGGTAGAAGTTTAGCTATCATAGCATGGACTAGAGCCAAGTTACATAACTTTTTTCATAAGATTTTTTTGTGGTATTTCATTTAGTTTTGTATGTTTATAACTTATTCTGAGCTGTCTTACTTTTCTTGCTCTCTAATTAGCAACTATTTGCTATTTATACTTCCCACTATTTCTGCTAACACACTGGAGTTCCCTGGACAGTGGTCATGCTCATTTCAAACAATGGTCTCGAGTTCTATTCGTGCTGGGCGAGCGATACCTTGCCTTCACTGTTGTAATCATCTGAGTAAACTTGGTACTTAAAACTTCCAAATTAATTATAGAAACGTAGTTGCTGATCTCTATGTGTAACAGAAATTTGAGGGACAAAGTGTCATTCAGAGCAAACGAAAAATAATAACTTATTTTAAAAAATATCGATGCCGATATCCAGATTTCAGTATCGAAATATCGATATATCGTCCTAAAAAATATCACTCATAAATATCGATATTTTCAAAAAATAATATCGCTATTTCGATATATCGATATATTATCAACAGTCCTACTTCACCTTCGGGCGAAAACGACCATATTTCAGGTAGAGTACAGCTATAGGAGCCGAATCACAAATATTTCAATAATAACATTTTTGTAACCAGTACCTGAACAGGTGTGATGCAGTCCTGCACCTATTCCTACCTTCGTCTAATCTCTTCAACTCATCGAACGCCTCACAACCTGTGTCCTCAGTTATCTGCTTCATTCCAGCCCCTGTCTTTCTCTACAGCTCCTTTCTTCGATTACTCCCTCCAACAACAAGTTGACCAGTTCCTTATAACTTAAAATGAGGCTAACCATCTTGTCACTTCTTTCTGTGATACACCCTCAAAAAATTGCTTTCTTCGCTTATCATTTCCAAAACACGTTCATTTCGTACATTACCTGTTCACTTCTATAATTAAAATTATCTTCATTTAATTTTCGGATAACGTATTTTTATCGCATTATTATTAGTTCACTTGGTGTGTGTGGGAGGGGGGGGAGGGGGCGCAAGGACTTAAAGACCATCTGACACATCTGACCATCAACACATCCGTTAATGGTGCAATGAACGTAAAAATGTGACCTCTCTTGTTCTGTTTGTGCAAAGTCTAATTTTCGAGACAAAAAGCAGATGTTATCTCTCAATTCTACATAGCCACTTAACTCCATAAAGGCCATAATTAGGATTAGCGCTCCGCCAAACCACCAATTGTTTCTGAAATAACTGATGGAGATTATTTTGTGAAAGAAAGTTTTGTATCTTTTTTCGCGGCTGAAAGAATCTGAAAATTTAAGGTTAAACCGCTACCTTACCTTCTGAATAGAGTTTCACGTGAGGTATGGATGCCAATTTTTCACTTACCTGAAAGAAAAGAGAAAAATATTTGAATATAAACCTGCAACAAATCAGCAAGTAGCTAAATAAAACCATAAAAAATCACGTAAACCTTAGACAAACTAATTTATACATTAGGATTATACAAGCAAATTGTTATTTTTAAGGCCTTATAGCCAGAGGTTATAGTAATAAGTTTACTGACTCATGTATTTTTTAAAAGAAATATCATAATCATTCATTAAAAGGAACAGGATTTACGTGAATTGATTCACATTATAAGTAATTTTCTTGTGTAGAGTTTTTCAGAATGAACTTCTTTGCAGATTTGATGGCGTCAACCAACTCGCGGAACCTCAGTCTTTAAGTGAAAGCGATCTGCTTTGTATCTCGCAGATCTTCGTAATAGCTGTAATGTATCACGATTGGTTCTGGCATTTAGCTTCAGACACGAACAACCCGGGGTAACGAAAACGAAAGCCTGCTTCCTCGAAGCCTCCCTCTCCATCCCCTCACCACTATGTCTTGTACAATCTATGATTCGATAGTCAAATCCATCGGCTAACGTCTCAGTTTCGATATATCGAACAAATAGCTTCGCCCACAACATATTTATGACGTTCGATTCAATTTCGTCTATACATTATTATAACATTTATAACAAGTACAAGTAAACAAAGACAGATCTGCAATTATTTCTAATTGCAACAGGAATATATAAAGAGAGGGTCCACAAAACTTCGATCGTGAATGAGCTTACAAATTCAAACCATCAAGGAACATTTTTTCTTCAAGGTATTTTCACCTAAATTCCATAGGAAAATGAATTACAATTTCATTATCTAGTCTGCAATGTTTATAAAAAATTTAAATAATCAAACGAATAACGTCATTATAATGATATTTTATTTCTTGATTCACTCTGGTTCTTATACTTAAATCGTAGCACATGACGTAACCAGAGACGGTCTGCAAGTTGGTTTAATTGAACCGTTTTCTCATGCTATGCTGACGTCATGACAAGTGTTTTTCTGCCTAAAGTTAAGATGCCACTGTAATCTATATCGGTCTCTGAAATTCACCTTTCTGAACTAAAGTGTTTATTAAAAACATCTAACGAAAATGTAGCTGAAATATTGCCTTACAGTTACGCTGTCTTTGACACAGATTTCAGAAAAGATTTATATCAATAGAAAAATTTATGTAAAATAAAACTTGTTCATAGAGTCACCTGGTGGCTCAGTGGTTAAAGCGTTCGACTGAAGATCGAAGGTCCCCGGTTCGAATTCTTGTTTCGGCAGGGATTTTAACAATCCCTTACCCCCACCATCACCTCTGGCACAGCTTGTTGTGTAATGTGAAGTACGCCAGAACGCTTCCGCTATATGTCCCCTCTAGGTCTGACAACCATAGTTGTAACAGGAATGTGTAAACATCTAAAGCAAAGTCGAGTCAAAACGAAGGCTAAAAAAACATAATCCTAGAAGGCGGAAACGAACATACATAAAAAACATTCTGATTTTAGCATGGCATTAGAAAAGAGTAAAACAGTATAATAAGAAATTCGTAGATAGGA
Organism: Vandiemenella viatica; assembly: GCA_031002005.1. NCBI lineage: Eukaryota > Metazoa > Arthropoda > Insecta > Orthoptera > Morabidae > Vandiemenella > Vandiemenella viatica. The sequence goes on from CM061914.1 coordinate 123,923,642, forward strand.
CCGATTTTTTAGTTGAAATAATTATTTATTTTATCATTATTGTTGAAAGCTTCAATTGATGAGTCAGAGAAATTGCTTCAGAATTATTTGTTAAAATGGTGAACCGAAATAGTAATAAAATTTCACAATATGACGTTGGAAAAGAGGAAAATACCCCTTCTACCCAATAAAATTATAATTTTTAGAAATATAATGATGGAAATGGTGTTGGATTATGTATCCACGCTCCTATTTGCATGTGTAGCTTCTTTTTTTTTTTCTCCCCTCGGTTTTGGCTAAATTGCTTACCGAACAAAGAGTTTAGAAAAATCAGTTTTCCATAGTTTTTCAAATATCAACCAAGTCTAATGTACGGATAGTTCGTTCAGAGATGCCATTTTACCCAGCTTTTCTACGATATTTTCCTGATTTCAAGATTTCATAAAAGTTCAATGTTGTGTGTTATGCTAAACAACGCACAGTGTGTGTTTACTGTAGTGACGGGAAAATAAAGCTGATGGAAACCTAATCACATTATTATCAAAGTTCCTTCATTTAGTCTCTGGCTAGTACTTGCAGACCAATGTGCTGTTTGCAGTTCTTTTCGCGAGAGCATTTATTTGCTTCTGAACCTTGTACCGACAGTAAAAAGTTATTGCCTTATTAGCAGCCGAACCGGTCTGCGATCGGCCGATCCCGGACACAATAAGAGGTTGCTAAAAACATGGCGACTCGATCGTCTGGACCGAGTGCCAACTCGTAAATCAGCTGTGAGATCTACCCGCCGCAGCAACAGATAACAGCCTGCATTCTGCATTACGTGAAGAACACACACTGACACAAGTATCTTGTGCATCCCACTGGAAATTGAATAAAATCCAAACAGCTAAAATAGACAGCACTGCTCTGTTTAGTGCGCAGATTTTCATATCCATTCTTCTTCTTCCCAGATAATCATTTTGCTTTCACAGGTTGGTAATATACTACTAAGTCCTCAATCATTTGCTTCACATTCACTAACCACTAACATCCTCTACAATTCTCCTGTCCAATGTTACCTCTACTACGAAATTAAACAATCGCACATATCATAAAATGTAAATTAACATCCTGCTTCTTGTTCTTGCAACATCCTTTCTCCACCCATAATGTCAGAACGTCTCATTTCGATTTTTACATGCACACATAGTGTTCACCATCCTTCTACAGTAACACCTTTCAAGTGGTTCGATTTTTCGTCTGTTACCTATTTCTGAAATACTCAGCCTTTACGTGAATGAATCAATTTGTTCAGTACATAAATTTTGAGCCTATTACGTGACGCGAAATATCCTTTTCAATCTTCCAATGGTTATCACCAATTTACGTTGCCCTATTCCAACTATATATTAAATTCACACTAATTAAAGTATCGAAATTGAACAGGGCAGCCAAATTTTGCAGTATAGTAAAAAAAATTTATATCTAGCTATAAATTGGAAAGAATGATGCAAAGCTCTTAACAGATGCATAATCGTACGTGAAATAAATTCTAGAATTTAACTATTCACATAAAGTTACCACACAGTTTCCTCACGTTTACGCTTATGGTTTTATGAATGGTCTTCCACATAGAGGTCATTAGAGGTAAGAAATGGCTGGGGAGAAGGAACGGGAAGAAATCCTGCATGATCTTTTGAAGGAACCATCCAGGTATTCGCCTGTAGCGATTTCGAGAAGCCGTTAGAAACAGAAATCTTGATGACTGGACGAGGATTCAAACTCGAGTCCTCCTCAATGCGAAGACAGAGCATTAGCTCTCAATCCCAGTTTACTTGTAGTCATTAATATGACTACAAATATCTATAAAAATCAGGATTGTATATACCACTTGCATCCACCACTTCTGCACTTGTTGGGGAACACCGATATTGTGATTCACCACAAACCTCTAGTTCCATGGTGCCACCATTGGCACAAAAAAAAAATATGTACCGTTCTCCAACACATTTCGAGATGTCTATATTTAATACTTACCACATTGCTGGTAAGATTGTTTAAAGCAGTTTTCCATAACCACTTTTTTTTATCCGACGATTTATTTTCCAGTTTATAGCCTTGTAACGTGCATTATACTGAAGAACTTGGTTGCGCTATAAATTCACATTTACCCGCTGCGTGCAGAAAACAGTGATCTCAACTTTCTTAGAGCCTACATCACGATCTCAGAGCATTAATATATTTCACTCCGTTGTTCATGTAGATCTCTCCACATAGACGCACAGGGCATGGACGCGATATATTTCTTAGTAGATCATTTTTAGCGGCAATCTTCAATAAAATACAGTAATCCAAATTTCCCCCGTCATGAAACGTGTATGAATATCAATTGCTGATAAACAAGTTTTTTTTCCTACTTTAACTGACTAAATTATGAGATCGAAAATATGTTACATGTCCCGCTGAATATGTTTCCAACGTCAAATAAAACACAGTGCCTATCTCAACTTTTATTTTTGGTTGATAAAAGCAATCAAAACTAATTAATTAATCAATAAAACATTAGTACACATGATCACAAAGATTATAGAATACAAGTGTTCTGTTTGTTTCTACTTTAGGCGAATACGTACCTGTAAAAGCAATACTTCACATTCTGTATACCTATGAAAATTAATTCTGCATTGTTTGAATAAGGAAAGTGAAATGGTCTCGTTGAATTACATCTCGCTGAGTTCTGCTGTGAACAGTCGTTGCTTTATACCCGGTCTCACTTTCCGCCTTGGAGGCAGGCCACCCCGACCTACACACACCCGTCTTCACTCCTAGGGGAGACTCGGCACAACTTTGCGAGCCCCGGGGGAGCTGGAAGTTTGAAGCTAGCGAGCTGGCTAGCTACTAGGTTGTGAAACGGGAGCAACCGCAGTATTTTTCGCGTCTAGCTGGGATAGGGGGCCAGGTCTACGTACGTTCTACTTTTCACCGCAGAACTCATCTTTTCATCTGTTTTCAAATTACGGTAACCGTTTCTTTCTTATTGGAGTAAACAAGAAAATCTGGGATAAACCTGCTTTTTTTTTCCGCTGGAAGAGATTATTCACAGTAATGTGATGGCGGTTTTCCTGTATTTGGAATATTACTATCGTCAACAAAAAGCATTAGCAACATAAAGGAAGCGTAAACATTAATAATCCGCCTATTTTTGTTCAAAGAAACCGTTGTAAATTAAAATATATATGCCGAAACTACGTTTTTTAGAAACAATTAATAACTTACATTCTATGACAATGACAGACTTAAGTGGAAGGTTGTAACTTATATCAACTATAAATTAACTGAGAAGTAAGTTTATGGAAAATGTGGATTGAGAAGGATACTAATAACATTATACTACTTAGGTTGCACCATCACTGAATCGTGTGAGAACGGGCCACGGTAGAGGCACAAGTGGGAAATATAGAGAATCCTTCTTGTGCCTGTGGTAACCAACAGCAAACTATCCACCACATCGCCATTGAATGACCTCTGAGGAGATTCAGTGGAACTATCCAGCTGATTCATGAAACAACCGCAGAAGCAATTGAATTGTATTAATCTCTATACATCAGTCTGTAGAAACAGTTATGAATCATTCTACCATTTTGTTTTTGAATATAATTACTATTTTTGTATGCTTGTACCATACGAAATAAAATAAATAAACACGATCAAATAGTTTGGTGCACTAGTGAGTTAATAAATTTCTACGTGTATATTTCATGATGCACATTGTTTTTTTTTGGGGGGGGCCCAATTTTGGACATAATTATTTGAATTCCTGATTGGTTCTATTTTGTATTATTAACAAGGGCGCACCACGGGGTAAAGGAGAATGAAAAAGCTTATTCAACAAAAGACTTATCCCAAATGATTTGGTATAAGTCGTATCGGGTGACAACTAAATACAGTTTGTATCTATTGCAGGAGGAATGTGTGTTATCTCTGCACATAGTACTAAATCCTAATTTCGACTTTAACTCATAAAATTAATTAAACCTTTGGTTTTGAAGTCTTGAGAGAGTCCAGTGATTATAGATGCTTGATTCAAAATTTTAGTAAACATAAATTTAGTGTTTTCATCGTTCATAGTTCCCTCTTTTTATGTTGTGTCTTTCACCCATTGTAGTTCTGTGTCAAAAGTATATTCATGCTCAATCTATGAGATAAATAAATGAACAGGTGGTCCATGCAATTCCTGTTTGTCAAGAACCACGATTTTAAAGTATTAATAGAACGAAAATTACACAACGTTTGACCATTAACTCGTATCAGTAATTGGAACGTTTACTATTGCACATTTTTAAAGAAAAATTGTTGGTGATAATCAATTACTGCAACTGGTGGTAGGATCTGAATGAGAATGACTGAGAAGCATATGTATATTAATGTAAAATTTATGACTGTTGGTAAGGTATTTTCTTGAAACGAAAACATTTACTCCACCTTCTATCCTCAAGGTATGTATGTGTTACAAAATATAACCAGATACTAACAAATATGTTTAGTAGAAACTAACCAGGCCTATTAAATTCCATCGAATCCATTCTGTTTGAGACCTGTGAGATGATGGAATAACTGCCTCGATAACATAATTCCATAAATAACTCTACGCCAAACTGAGAGACAAACAGTTTAATCTTACAAGTCTTGCATGAGAATATTTGCATTAAGTCCTTTACATTTGATTCTAGTAGCAATACATGGTCGTACTTTACATTGTATAGCTCCGCCTTATGCTACATTCATTCTTTCATTATTAGAACCGCGCTGTTCGATCTGAATCATTTTAAATTATACATCCCTGACATGCATGATTCCGTGACCGAAGGCATTACTATTTGCGTGTGTTGGCTGGCTTCAGATACTGTTGATACATTGCTACAAAGTTGTATGTACTGTAAGGTATCACCCAGGCATCATTCTTACAGAGTGAAAGCTGTGTGTTGCGACTAGCGACTTCGCAGGTCCAACGTCAGTACTTGGCCTGGAGTACGCACGCACTTTGCAATTTCCTCGCAAACGACCTCCGTTCTTATATAAGATTACGGCGGCTGGCCTTGATGGGAAAAGAAATGCACTCCCGTACCGTTCGCCCGATGTTAATCTGCCTTTGCTGGAATGTCGGAGCTGTTCCATTCTTAGAACGTGCCGTTTATCGTGGAGCGGTTGTTCACAGCGCTAATCAAACAACTACTCATGCCGTCTTTACGGAGAAACGTATTAAGGGCGGGATCTCGATTAGAGTCTTAACTCCGGTGAGTGGTACTTACTGCTAAATGAGAAATCATCCGTAAGCCGAGGACACTTAATTAAGGTTCCCAGAAAGGGCATTCAATTAAGCAGCGCTTAGCATTTGACTTAACTGTTATTTCCGTCTAACTGCTCCAACCGGATCTTAAGTATGTCCACTTTTTTGTTTCTACTTTATTCAAAACGGAGCAGGAGTTACTGCACGTTTTCCATTTCTTTCGAATTAGCTCTGTGAAGCTGTGTTTTACACAAAGGTGTTTTCATTATTTCAAACGTGACCGGAATTTCGATCAATGTAACCGGAGAAATAAAATTCTGATTGACAAGGAGCTTAGCATCATTGATTATTGAATTACTACTTGAATCATAACTAAAATTCTCGGTACTTGAAATACACACTTGAAATGTATTTCACAAGAAAGCAAATGACATTGGTATCTCATTTCTGTTAATGATATTCCTTGAATACTGTAATCTTAATTAATAAATTATATCATAGTTTCCTTTCAGGCCGATTGCAGATAGCGTCAATGCTTTGTAATAAGTAATCGAATTTGGAAGTTATTATATCAGCAAAAATGTAACTGCAATGACTCCCAGTTTCGTTTAAAGGATGAATCATCTTTCTTCTCTAAAACATTTTGCAACAAGACTCATCGCGTCATTGTTCTAAGTTGCGGATACGGCAAACATTACTGTATATTCCCAAGTTTCAAGATTCAAAATCACTATGTTTCTTGTCCCGCGAAATGAAAGCGTTTTGCATGATTTTATCGTACGGCAGTGTGTTTCGCTTACACTAAAGGGACCGAGCTTGGTGGGTGAACGGTTAACGTTCTGGCTTCGCATTTGGGAGGACGTAGGTTCGAATAGCCGTCAGGGCATCCAGATTTTCATGTTTTCCCCAAATGAATCCAGGCGAATGCCGGTATGGTTTCCTTCAAAATGCCACGGCCGAATTCCTTCCAGTTCCTTTCCCCCAGTCCTTTCCCGCCTATATGTCGACGAGGCGTAAAGGCATGATAAAAAAAGAGCCATAGGTTCCTAACGTTTCTTAGAATACCCATCCCTATTCAAAAAAAAATTCTTACCACACCCTTTTTCAGAAAAAAAAACATACCGACTACCCGACTACCCTTTTTGTGATAAAAAATAACGTGATCCATATTGATCCAACTTTTTTGACGTACATTTTGAAACACTGATTTGATGGCACCCCTCTATGGTGATGTGTACAGTAAGTATCACATATGTAGAAAAACAAGGACATATTTTCAAATTTACTTTATCCAAAAATAATATTAAAGTAGTGTTCACAGTTTTATTAACAAATATTTATTGTGATGAAATACTAATACAGGGCTGAGCTTAGTGTATTTTTTTAAATTTTTTCTGCCTTATTTCTCATCAGCAATTTTAAATCACCATGTTCCACTATTTAAAACCTGTTTCTTTTCTTGGCTAATATATTTCTTACCACCCTAAATTCTCTTTTTGGTATATATGATAATCGGAATGCCACTAACTTATTTGATGAGCCCTTTAAGCTGGATATAATGCTGAAAAGCTGAGCAAGGAGGCACCGCTTGGTCGCCAACGGCCCCTACAAGTTAGCCTAGACCAGAAACACCCCCCGTGATCTCTTCAAGGCCCAGCGCTGCACAGTACCGTCCCCATTGGGAACCATTGGCTTAAACCTTAGCTAAAATACAGCAAGCAATATTTATCAGTGAAGGTTAAATCAGAGATCTTAGATAAGTGGGAAATGTCTTTCCCACATACTGCATTCTGTCCGGACTTTTGCCAGTCAATTTTCTCTTATGATATTTCATTTGAGAGATAATTCAAATTAATGGATGATGAATTTAGGAAATGGGACAAATAAACAAGAAAGCTTAGTGTGTATTTAAACTCCCTGTTAGTGCCATGTTGTAGAGAAAACATTTTCTTTATCTAATCTATCAGAACCATTATCTGGTAATGTCAGTTGATAGAGATAGCAGTGTGGTTTCCTTTTGTCAGACTGGTGAGAATTAAGTCGCGAGGCCGGTTCACAGGGTCCGACTGTCGTGACAGAGAGGTGACGCCGGTCGCTTCAATTTGTCGGCCTGTCTCACTTCCGGCGACACGGGATCGCAGTCAGACCCACTACGCTCCCAGCGTATTTTTAGCGTTTGAGTCGATTCGCTGCGGGATTTTCGCTGAGCTCATCGGGTATCGGATTCTGAAAATGTTAAAATACACCAAAGCTAACTTTGTAAGTGGTAGGAAACGTAACTCACCCAACAGCATATGGCTTTATTAACAACAGCAAAAACGCTGTGGCTTCTCATTTGGTAGGACGCGGGATCGAATCCCCGTCCGGACATCCAAATTTGGGTTTTCCATGGTTTCCTCAAATTAGGGATGGTTCCTTCAAAAGGTCATTACCGAATTTCTTCCCATACTTTGCTAACAGACCTTTCCCACCTCTAATGACGTCGACGTCGACAAGGCTTAAAGCAAAAAAAAAAAAAAAAAAAGTTTAAAATCAATCTCTGGAATTCGACTGAAACCAACTGGAAAAGCACCTGGAAAAGTCATTTACATGTTATTTGAAATATGTGTTACATTTAATTTCTCACCTATACTACTACCAAGTCACTGCAGGTTATTTCACACTTAACGGAATTGTATGGTTTTTCATAATTGGGAATATCTGACCTCCTCGACTCAGGGGATATGATTCCGAACTCCGTCGATATTCTCTCAGGCAGGTGAAGCAACAATTGGGCTGTGCAAAATGGGTAAAAGTTGGTGCCAGTATACACAAAGTAAACAAGTTAGAATTTGGTTTAAATTGTTTGAATAAAGAATTAAAATTTTGACTAAATATAAACCAAATAATTACAAAAGTGATGGAATATATCAGATCTGGCATATGATAGTTATAATTGTAGATTAATTATAAAATAGGAGAAGTAAGTAAATTCTATGCCCGAAGCATGAATGCTACCAAAAGCAGAATAACACTAGCAAAAATAGCCTCTATAAAAAAGAGAAATCTTTTGGTTTTAAATATTGATTTGAGATTGAGAAACAACTTTTGGAAGCTCTATCTGTTGAGCACAGTAATTTATGAAAGCGAAACATGGCCTTAGAGAAAAAAAATGAAGGAAAATTGAAGCATTTGAAAGCATCGAAGCATTTGAAATGTGGTGCTATAGAAGGATGCTGAATATTGACTGGACGGATAAAGTAAAGAATGAACGTGTTTTTGAAATGATGAGAAAGTAAAAGAAGTTTGTAGAAGAGTGTTACAGAAAAAAGAGAAGGGATAGTGCGACACATTTTAAGACACAACCGAAGGCAGGAACTACAGAGGAAGACAGAGATTAGAATATACGAAGCAGATAACTGAATACGTAGATTGTAAGAGGTATGTTGAGATGAAGAGGTTAGCACAAGATAGGAAAGGATTGAGGACTGCGTCAAACCAGTCGGGAGACTGACGATAGCTAATTTCTTAAATCTGTCTTACTGTACATCAACCCTCTATATGGACGTGCACAGGGTTAGCTGTTTCTAGCTTGGCTGGTGTAACGAGTTTTCATTATTCGGGCCTTGGACTGCAGGGCATGAGAAGTTGACATGCTCGATTCCTAATCATTAGATTGCTCGTCCCAAACGCTTCGATTAAACCATAAGCCTCTCACCGAGTGTGATGGGTGATCGGTAACACTCTGGCCTCGCATCCGGGACGACGCGGGTTCGAATCTCTGTCCAACCATTCAGATTTAGATTTTCCACGGTTTCCCGAAAACTCTGCATGTAAATGCCGGTAAGGTTCCTTCAAATGTGCCGATTTCCTTCCCGTTCCTTTACCGCCGTTCTTTGTCGCCTATAATGACAGCGAAGTCGACGAAGCATACAGCCATAAGGAAAAAAAAATATATAATCCTCTTACATATGCAGTGTGGGCACACGACATTGGTGATGCTTATTCGTCAGTGAGACATGTACATTAAACTAGTCGCCACTCGTTAGTATCGCTGCAAGAGTAATCCTGAATCCCTATGCTATCCTCCGTTTATCAGTCATAATACAAACAAAACACGATATACCGTATACTGTTTCTAAAACGTCAGCAATATCACTATTATTCACGGCAATCAGGGTGAAATTCCTGTCCGGCCACTCTGACTGTGGCTTTCCTTAGTTTTCCGGAGTCATCCACAGGTGGACGCCGGGATGGTTCCTTACACAGGTCACGGCCGACATGCTTCCCATTCCATCCCTTTAGTTTTAAAAGATTTCTCGAGACCCTCAAGCCTTTCTCCCAAGCTTCACCTGGGAGAAATGAAATTTGTAAAAAAAAAAAAAAAAAAAAAAAAAAAAAAAAAAAAAAAAAAAAAAAAAAAAAAAACCATCATTTTACCTTTTTACTTAACCAAAATCAGTAAATGATTAAGTTACCTGCTTTGGTAACATCATTATTTAAGAAAGGAATTTTTGGAAATTCAATCCGTAAAGGTCAAAATTATGAAGAACAATAAAGGACGGGGGTATACGATAGTTCAGCGTCAAGCTGCTAGGTTTCACTGTAGTCAAGAATGAGTGATCCATCCCGCTAGATAGCAGCACCACATTTCACAGAGATAGTGATAAACCGTGTGTGTTTTCTGGAGTCAGGATTTTTGTTTCTGTCAGTGAAATATTCATCATTTCTAATTTTTTCGTAAGAAGATGTAATTTTTTGCAACATACCTATTCAGTCAATAAACAATTCTTCTTTCATCCTACTATTAAACACCAACCTCGCTGTTCATTGTATACCATTCGTCAATTTTTTTCCTTGGGCCACCTACTTACACTGAAAACGCATAGCATCACTGTCATCTACACATAAAGTAAACAAGATTCGACGGGACAGTTGAACTTTGCACACTAGTCGCCTACTCCCTGATACGTGGTACAGTAAACACGTGAAATCACATTTTGTAACTGTCTCCTTTGTCACATTTGACTCCGTGCAGCAGTGAGTAGCAGCGCGTTTGTGGATGCTGCGTGCGTGGCCTGGCGACAGACTTATCAACTCTCGTGCCGAATGCACTTAGTCACACGTCGGCTGTGACGTCAGCAGCTTCGCGGAACAGCGCAGCGGCCGTCACGTCGTGTAAAGTATCGCTGCTTTCTTCGCCGATTCGGGGAAACGTCTGCAGTTTCGAAAGGTGGCGCTGTGATAACCGCTTTATTGCCTCGCCGCCGCTCTCAGGTAGCGCAATAACCTACGTTTTATGGGGCATGACACATCGGCAGAATTCACGCTGGTTGTAGTAATATCTTTGCCAATATCGGAAACCTGTAGAGTTAACAATACAGTTCTTGTAACTAAATAATGAATACGTTTACATCATAGCAACACAAAATACAATACGGAAACGATAAATTAATATATATTTTTAATCTCTGCAATGTTGGCTTATTTTGAATTAACGTTTTCCTGCTGCTTAGCCCGCGCGTTTCTTGGCATGACTAATAATGCGTTTGACCTTTGTTTTTCTTCTAGTAGCAAAGCATAATTGTTTGTAATGTAGTATCTTTGTTAGCTTAACTGTAAATTAAATTACACAATTTCGTTGGAGTGCTAATCTTGGTTTGACTAAAGTTTCCTGTGTATTCAAATTTTCAGAAAACTGATGCGATAAATAACCAAAGTTATGTATTTTTTTTTAAAAAAAAAAAAAAAAAAAAAAACATACAGGGTTATTTAAAAAGGAGCCAAATTTCAATTAATTTATTTCTCATAAACTGTAAAAAAAAAAAAAATACAATTACGTGCCACACATTACTGGATAGAGCAAGGTTAAAAGTTTTTAACTCCCACCTATTAGAGTTGCATTCGTTGCCGCTAAAGGTGCTGTGATCTGTTTACGTGAAAATGGCGACATCACAGATACGTCGTTTCGTCTGCTACAGAATGCAAGAAGTAAATCCATTGTTGTATATTCCGTGGTAAGTTCAATAATGTGCCACGTCGTTATAAATATATTTACGACTGGCATAAGAAATTCGTAGAAGATGGGTGCATATATAAAGGGAGAAAACACAAAACGACTTCTGTGGCGTCGCCATTTTCACGCAGACAACAGCGCCGTTAGTGGCAGCAAATAGAACTAATAGGCGGGGGTTACAAACTGATCCTTCCTCTATCCAGAGATGAGTGGCTCGAATTTGTGTCTTTTATACTTTGTAAGAAATAAAAATACAAAATATGCTCCTTCTTTTTGAATAATCGTTTTAACCGATTCCAGACGGTGGAGTGTTTCCCTGATTGTAGAGTGATCTTTGGCCGGTAACCCGTAACGGTGTGATCTGCGGCGCCTATCTGTCCTCAGTACGAACTAATTATCATGTCTTGTTTCGTTCACTGATTACAGAGAGTCGTAAGATATACTGCAGATTTTAAGCTGGACTATAAGCTTTCAAGCTGTTAAAACGCCAACAAAAGTTCAGGAGTTTTATCGTGACGCGTGGACAAAGTGACAGATAGACGCAACTCGTTAGTATGATGCCATGTTGCCATGTTTATCGCAACATCGCTTCCGTTAATATGGTAGAATGTTTTTAGGGTCACCATATCTTTGACTCCCAACGCTTCGATCTTCATTGAATGACCTAACTTAAGGGAATGTTTCTAGCTTAGTGGTATACCCAGTTGAAATCACATTATAAAAACTAATTACACCTTTTCTGTTAGATGTTGTTAAATAAATAAGGAATCAACACTTCTGAAATATGAATCTAAGTGACGATAAACGGCAACAAGGTGAATCAGAGTCTAAATGTATAATTTAGTGGGGCCTTCGAAAAGGTGTACCGTTCTTCGGAAACTCGGCGAGCAAGCTTCTTTTTTAGTTACAATACTTGACCTGGTTCTACGAATGTCCGCTTCCTATTGAAGCATGAGCTCACGCAGTCCTTCATCGTTTGCTAGATACACAGTTTACTCGTAGCTAATCTCGCAGCCTGCAGTTTGTGGTGAGCGCACAGTGGATTCGCCGACCCAGTTCTGCCTTGGGCGCCCAGCTGTCTGGCGACGGCAGAGCACGTGCGGTAGTCACGGGGCGTTATCAGCCTCGCAGACAGCTTTCTTCAGCTGCTCTCCATCTGCCGCCTCAAGTGTCCACGCTTTCACACCCTGCCGCTTCTCATTGGTTACACAGCCGTGCACTACTTTTCACGAGACCTGTCCAGTTGGAGACGAGAGGAATCTTCCAGCCATAAACGCTCAGAAGTTCAGGTTCATTTGAAGGTACAAGAGAAAAATGAGCATACCACAGTAATCTTAGTTTAATGATCCGATGTCATCATCATCATGAGGTAGTTTCATCATTAAACTACGTGGCATCTTAAAGTCATGGGTTCAGGTAGGGCCTGAGCCGTCTTCTCCAGGTTGAACGATCTAGGGCGATCCTCTGCCAGTTAACTCCGACAAACCTGCTAATGTCCTTGTCCCATCGGTCTGGTGGTCTTCTTCTTGGTCTGTGGTGGTCTCTTGGGCTCCACTCTAACACTGTTTTTGTCCACCTCAGGTCTTTTCGCCGCGCAATATGGCAGGCCCATTACCACTTCAGGAATGCTGTCTTCTCTAACATGTCTGTGACCTTTATGATTGACCTAATGTCAGTTGCTCTTTTGTTGTCTTTTCTCGTTAAGCCTAGCATTGACCTCTCCATAGCTCTTTGGGCAGTCCATAGTTTACCTTTTATAAATTCAGGTCTCTCAGACGTATGTCAGCACAGGAAGAATGCACTGGTCATAGACCATTTGCTTTAGATTTGTGGGCATTATAGATTTCAGGATAATAGAATGCCTCCCAAATGCTTGACACCCCAGCTTGATTCGACGGAAAATATCGGGTCTTATATCACTTCTCATATTTACAAGCTGCCCAAGATAAATATACTCACTGACATTTTATAAAGATTCATTATCTAGTTGTACACTACTCTATGTGACCCATTTGCTAAACATAATTTTTGATTTTGATAGATTCATTCTTAGGCCAACTGTTTTACACTCAGAGGCGAGGTCAGTAACCAAGGTTTGGAGTTCATCAAGGTCATTAGGAACAAGCGCAATGTCATCAGCAAATCTCAAGTTGGTAAGCCTTCTGCCATTGATTCTAACTCCCTTTTCCGTCCATTATAGCTTTGACATTGCCATCCCCAAGAAAGTTGAAAATAATTTTGGAGAGATGGGATCGCCTTGCTAACACCTCTTTCGATGCGGAACGCAGTGTTTGGTAATGCCTAGATATTTAAATACCAAGTCTTCAACAGACAATTCTTTCCCAACCTTATAATCATAATCAACCTTTAATATTTTATCTGTTTATCTAATAAGCTGACTCTTCTTTGCATTTATCTTCATCCCATGTTTACCAACCCAACTCTACTATAACCCCCTTTCGGCTATAAAGACAACATTTTCCCCTCCAGATTTTAATTGAAAAATGTCAAGAGATATGCCTGACCCCGACACTCCCCTTACGAATCGATGTGAAACATAAAATACATTTAAGATTTTTTTTATGTAAGGGTTAAGGTCTTCGCGGTTTATGTAATGATAGCCAGGAGATTATGATGGAGAAGGAATTATTGTGGCATTTACTTAGATTGAATTAGAAAAACCATGATAATATGAAATCTGTAGGGCCATACCGAGGATCGAATCCTCCTGAATGCCAGGTCAAACGTTACCACTTGCTTAAATAGGATGGGGAATTAATAAAAAAAACAATTACTTACAGGAATATTTTTTTAGTGTATGGCTTTTACTGCCTGGAGACCCGTGTAGGTAGTTCTGCTCGTCATGGTGAAGGAGTTTTATGCCCTCGTCTGCCGCCTCTGTCGAGAGAATTTATCCTAATGATGGAGCAGATGTGCTGCCATCTCCCTGCGAAACGCTTAACTTCTGACCTGTATGATAAGTGTATTTTTGTTTATGAAATGTGTAGTATATGAAGCGGAGATTGGGGCGGTCCTAACGTTTACGTAGGTGAATCAGGGAAACCGTATAAAACAGCTCGTACGTCGGAGACCCAACGTATCTCTCAAATCCAGTGTTATGGCGCTTTAACGAGAGAGAACATTATTCGCATGTATCAAAAGGAATGGAAAATGGTGATCAGACGTGAATGTTATCTGGATCAACTTACTCTCGTAGGATCGGTAGTAAAAAATATTAAATAAAAAAAAAATTGTTGGCGCTTACTTTTGATTAAACATCTTTAATGCAGTGATTGCATGGATGGGAGTCAAGTCTTCAAACAAAAACCTGAAGAAGCTGAGGCAAATTCAGACAGAGGTTACCCTCAGAGAAGGTAGCGACGGAGAAAGACTTTTTTTGGAGGGTGCTCGATGCGGCGTAAGCGGTGAAGTAGTGCGTTCTAAAGGCCGCCGATTCTATTGTCGGCGAGGAACACAAAGGGGTGCACCAGAGAGGGTAACGCATCCTACGAGCGGGGTTCTTAGGAGATGAGCTCTCGCTCGGGGCAGCCAACAAATAGCGCTTGATTCTTCTGCTACGGGCTCTCGACGCTAAAACAAAGAAATCCGAGGAGTATTCTACTGCTTTATTTCGTGCAGTTTCTTCCAAGATTCATTCCGCTTAACTCCCAGCTTTTAGGAAATGTACCTCGACTCCGCCAGGAAACACGGAGCTCATCGTGTCCTTAACGTTTACTCATTACTTCGGTGTAACGTTTAAGGTGCACAAGGATAAATAATTAATACAATTTTCTCGGACGACTAGCCGAGAAACCAGTTGATGGTGAGAGAGTTTTCGATCGCCGAAATCTGTTAACACCTTTTTACTCGGCTAGTCACCCGAGAACGTGATATTATTCCTCAACGCTGAGAACAACTCAGTTCGTAAGGATGAAAACATTTAAATTCATGATAACGGGTTAACGTCGACAAAAGAAGCTGTGTTTGAATCTAAATCTACAGAATAATTATTTAAATATGTATCATAAAAAACGAAGACATTTTACGTGTTTTTATGACAGTTTTTGAGACGTAATGCGACATTCACATTGCATACTTATTTCCCTCCTATACCTTCTAATTTTTCTTCTATGGGAACATATTTTTCTTTCCAAGGGATCTCAGACATATTATTTCGGCCAGGGATGTGCTTTCTACTCCTTTCAGTAACTGTAATGTTGAGCTGCATTACACATTGTACAAAGGACACACTATAGAAATTACCATCGCTAATATATAGCATCGCCCAATTAACTTCAATAACGTTATGTGTAAACACTGTTGCAATATGCCAGAGATCAGCTGATGCATTCTTAGAACCTGTACTGAATCATGCTGTTCTGAAAGCCTGATAAAAATTTGAAATTTTGGTGAACATAAACCACAGATATATATATATATATATATATTTTAATATCTTTACGTCTCTCAACAGCGAGGTCTTTAGAGACGGGAAAGGATGGGGGCAAGGAATGGGAAGGAATTCGGCCATGGCCTTTTTAAGGAAGCATCCCGGCATTTGCCCGGAGTGATTTGGGAAACCATGGAAAACCCAAATCTGGATGCTCGGACGGGGATTCGAACCGCCGTCCTCCCGTATGCGAGGCCAGAACGCACAAATATTTTTCTTTCACTTAGTATTTCCTTATCGTACGGTTAAATTTTAATATTCTATTACTGTACTTCAATGCATGCACTTCCCGGAATATTATTTGTTAACTGGTTGATCGAATGGCCTTATTATATGTCCTTAATTAATTTGTGTCAATGTTCAGAAAGTGTTATAAGAGTAGAAACTTTTGAGGCGGAGGTTTCAATTTGTTTTATTTTTTAAAGGATTTTCGTAATTTTCGCAATATCCTAGCTGAGTTGTGAATTTTGGTTGCTATTCTTAAACAAACTACATACCCCTTGTCCCAATTTTTCACGAAAATTTTCCATCCTGCAGAAATTCTTCCTGGCATAATGCTTTATACATCTTGATCCTGAATTTTTATGATTTTCCTTGGTCAATATCGATAGAAACTACATTATTCTACCTAAAGTATGGCTGTTGTGAGAACAATATAGACCGTATTCTAATAACAGATTTCAACATGCTATATATCTGACCTAAGAGGAATTTATATATTGATTACCGCAGTAATGCAAATATTAGTACGTATGTAAATTCACACATATTAAGGTGAAAGATTAGGTAAATTTTGAATTATAATTATTGTGAGGGATAAGAGTTATAGAGTTTTTTAATTAAATAAAAATGATCTGTAAAATCTAATAGTGTCCATCATTTACAAGACATTAGGATAAATTCACATATTAATCATTTGAATCATTGAAATAATACAAAGGCCCAGTTATCTCATTTTCCTGCAATAAGAAAGTGTAACTTAGTTTTAAATTACTAATTAAAATATCACATTCTTATGTTATTTGTAATTGACGTGTCCAACTGATATATTATGGACGAGTTAGTGAAGGAGGTTACGAAGCTGAGGGTGCTAAATAAAAAAGTGAAATAACCCCCAGCGCAAACTAATGCCAAAAGAAAAACATTTTGTGTTAGGGTTTGGGTTCACGAAGTGAGTAAACGTATCCGTTAATCTGACTCTTTCCAGCCGTTAGGCCGCGTTTCAGCAGATAAAAACTCTTCTCTCTGTGCATTGTGTTCGATGGCTTGCACAATCGAGTAGCTCGTCGGTTTGCTGATTGGCTTCGAGTATCGATCGCAGCGCTCCACATTGACGGTGGTCGGAGGGCGAATTAACAACGAGGCCAAATAACCGCTCGGATAGTTGTCAGTAGTGTGAAGTTAACTGTGACTGTAAACTGAAGTAACTGATTATCATCTACACTGAGTTAGGGATATGTATGCTGCTAACATATACCTCATTAGATTAACGACTTAATTAATCCATACGGTACAAATCTGCTTGTACATCCACGAATGGCTAGACTTTGACTGCAGTCAAACAAATAACGCGAAAATACGAGCATGCAGTCAATTATGTATGCATCTTGAATTAATATTCTGTGTGACTTACATACAGGTTATATTGTAGCGGTGTGATCGTTTGATGTGATCGAGAAAGATTATTGGGAGTGTTTCATAATGAATAATTTAGAGCTTCAGTCTTTAACAGTATATCGCCACCAAACTGTTTATGACGAATGCAGTGAAATATAATTTTTCGTTTGAGATCTTAACAAATGTGGTATGAACTGCATAGTTTTGTAAGTGAAAATTACCATTAGTACTGCATCTTTAAAAATAACTTCAAGCAGGTACTGTCACATGAAAATATAGCCGAATTGTTGAATTTATTTTGGCCAAATACACGCAGAATAGTCTAATCACTCACAATTATCCGCAAATCGACTGAGTTTAAATCAAATCTTGCTCATGTATGACATAAATCATAATAAATGGAAATTTGTATCTTCGCATAAAATGAATTGTGTAGCCTTGATTTAATTTACTGACACCCCTTTCGCTATGAAGCCCAATCCCAATTAACACGATTAAGAGAAAACGTTGTTAATGCAAATGGGGTGCCGTTTAACTTCTCGTATAAAGTTGATATGTTCATGGCAGCTAAGTTTCTCATTTGTTTTAATGACAAGAAATTTTATATTCTTTGCTTTTAGGATAACGATCTGTCATTTACTTTTAAATATTTCTTCACACCGTTCTTTGTTTCTAAAATTATTAACTGTGTTTATCAAAATTGAAATTTCATGAATTTCTCTTCAGCAAAATTACTACTTCATGAGTACTTCGCAGTTTCTAGTTAAATATTGTTCCGTGATTTTTGTGACATCACTAAATAAAAGGTTTCAATTTTGGTGGATATATTTGTCGGAAGATCGCCGATGTATAACAAAAATAGAAAAATGCCTAAGACCCTTCTTTGTATGTTAAAAGCTTCAGTATCTTCTCGTTGTAGTTAATGGAACTAAAGACTTCGGAATAAGCATTGCAAACATCGCATTAAAACGAGGTATTAACATTTTTCAAACGCAAATTTATTTGTGGGTATTATTAAGACACAACTCAATGAGCAAAATTATGAATGTCTTTGGGGGACGAAATTCTTTGAAAGTCTGAGACGAAGATTTAAACCAGTGAAATGGAAAACGGGGATGATTTTAGCCAGGGAGCTGTTTCCTGTATTTACGGAACCCTTGCGACAGACAGCTTCTTTGGAATTACTCATAACGAGGCAGTACATACAACTCAAGAACTTCAAACAGCCTAGCAGGCAAAGCCTCAAACAGACAATACACATCAAAACTTTATACACCTTAATGGATTAATTCCGCACTCTGTCAAACAAAGCATCCTTTTTGAGGGGGAAAAGAGGCGAAGTGAACAGGAAAGAGAGTGGCGCTTTCAGCTGTGCGGCGTCTGTGCTATCAAACTTCCACCTTAGTGGCCGTGCTAAATGAACGAGGAGGATCAGCAGAAGGGAAGCGAGCTGGCGGTCAGGAACCTTGAGCGTGCGGTGGAGCGGAGCGCTGCCGTCTCTCCAGAGATAAGCGAACCTACCGGAAGAAGACGGTGCTAATAACAGGGGACCTTCCTGCTGTGGAGAGTGGAACAGACTTCGCCTGTGTTGCGGGCAGACTTCTAAGGAACCCTTTGTGTGGTTGCGTTGTCATAGCGACGCAACAGCGTCAGATAAGTCGTATCTCACAAGTGAGTTTAATGATGCACTCAGCAAAAATATCATCCCACCTTCCAAACGGTTGTGAGTTTAATCTTTCCAACTTATCTATACTTGTACATCTATAAAAATAGACGTCTTCTTTATACAAATCTATTGTTTTTATCCGATCTCTATGAAACTTTGCACACGTATACTTTAAAACAAATAGAAAAATACTATTTGCATTTGGTTTGCAAACTTTCAACATTTTTTTGCATTTACAGCATCCATTTATTTTTTATAAATGTTTTTCTATACATATCCACAGTTTTATCTCATTTTGATTGAATTTTGCACACGTATATTTTAAAACAAAGAGAAAATTCCTGTCTAATTTGGTTTACACAAACTCAACCCATCTCACTCTTCACTCCACTTAATTTTTACAACTCGTTCTTTTGCTTCAACAATGGCATAACTCAAAAAACGAACTGCTGTGAGTTATAATCTTAGGATGAACCATTTCAATTTCCAACTCACACTATACATTTTCCCTTCTTTGATATTGTATAATAAGTGCAGGTAAGATATTTTCTTTTGAATGCATAACGTTATTACACACGAAACATTTGAATTGATCCTCCTGTAAAATTGAAGTTTTTGAGTTATGTCACTGTTGCAGCAAATGAGCGAAATGTTTTATTCAAACTCACAGTTTTTATCCGATTTCGAAGAAACTTCGCAAGAGAAAAATACTGTCTATATTTGATTAACTTTTTTTTTTTGAAAACGGTAGGTATTGAAATCGGTAATAGTGGGTGATGATGGAGAATGTTTACGACGATCTGCTCAAACGGGATAATACAATTATAACTTTCACATTAAGATTCCAACAACTCCAACAACGCCTTGTATCGGCTAGTTTTATATCAAATTCAACTATTCTAAAACCCGAAACTTTCACTGAATCAGACGTATGTTTGGGCTAATTTCTTTTTAGGTTACTTATTTTTATATAAAATTCAACTATTCTAAAACCCGAAACATTCACTGAATCAGACGTATGTTTGGGCTAATTTCTTTTTAGGTTACTTATTTTTAATTTTTCATCTGGGTGGCCTCGATAACATTAGAGGCTAGAATACTGGTTTTACGTGCCCAAGTCCGCCATTTGTATCCGAATTCGGGGTAGGGCGTTAAATTAAATATTGTGTTTTCTGTGGAAACTACCTATATGGCTACCCGAACGAATGCAACACAAAAAGAATCGATTGCATGGAATTCCGATATGCTCTATTGGGACAATAAATAAACCAACACGTTGTTGTAAAAATAAAAAATAAAGTACCCTAATAATGAATAAGGACTATCAAATTATTATTATTATTATTATTATTTTTTTTTTTTTTTTTTTTTTTTTTTTTTTTTTTTTTTTGCTTGGTTTGCTACGTATCTGCAGACAAGTTTGAGAACTTTTGAGGCAATAATGAAAAACAAATTTGGTCCTTGAGCAAAATTTTAGTCTCAACGTATCGTAGGCTATAGTATTTGCACGGTTGTGGTCTTTGGAAATTATGACTGTTGAAATCTCACATATACGAGTATAAATATCTTACAATTACTACATATGACTGACTCTCTACCTTCGGCAACTCAGAAGCGACTCTGTAGGAAGATCTTAATATTCAAATCCACGTATGTTTACTTAAACCAAGTACAGCTGGAATATAGAAACTGTATGTTGGGGACGACTTGAACAATAGGGTAATGGAAAAGGAAGGCGATGTCGACATTGATGACTTAGGAGATCCTGTTTTGGGGACAGAATTTAATAAAGCTCTGAATGACTTGAAAGCAAATAAGGCAGTTGGAACTGATGAGATCCCTCCAGAACTTCTTAAATCCCTAGGAGAAGAAGGAATCGAAAGATTGATTCAAGCTGATATCAAAAAGTTATGAAACAGGAGAAATTCCAACTGGTTTAAATATCATCTTCACACTGACAAATGTGAGAATTATCGCACATTTAGTCTAACATCACATGCTTCAAAATTACTGACCAGAATAATATACAGAAGGATGGAAAGGGTTGTAGAAGAGATAGTAGGTGAAGATCAGTTTGGGTTTAGGAAACATCGCGGTACAAGGGAAGCAATTCTGTCTTTAGGATTAATTCTTGAAGGGCGGATCATGAAAAACAAAGATACTTTTATGGCATTTAAAGAAGACAGGTCTAAAGTATCGAGATAGAAGAATACTCTATAAACAATATAAGAATCAAGTGGCTATAATAAAAGTAGAGAATCACGAGAGACATGCATCAGTTAAAAAGGGGGTTAGGCAAGGCTGTAATCTATCCCCGTTAATATTCAATATGTATGTAGAAGAAGCAACAAAGAAAGTCAAAGAAAAATTTCCATGTGGCATAAGTTTTCAGGGAGAAAAAATCAGTATGCTACGATTTGCTGATGACATTGTCTTGTTAGCAGAGAAGCCTGAGAATATTGAGAAGTTACTGAATGGCACGAACAAAATACTGAAGGAAGATTTTGGACTGAATATAAATCAAAGCAAGACAAAAGTGATGAAATGTAGCAGAAATGATACCAATACTAGTAGATTAAATATAAAAATAGGATCGGATGCAATATGAGAAGTAAGTGAATTCTGTTACTTGGGAAGCAAAATTACAACGGATGGCCGAAGCAGGAATGATGTTAAAAGCAGAATAGCACTAGCAAAAAGAGCCTTCATGAAAAAGAGAAACCTTTTAGTTTCAAATAATGATCTAGGAATTAGAAAGAACTTTTTAAAACTCTTTGTGTGGAGCACAGCACTTTATGGTAGCGAAACATGGACTTTAGGAATACCGGAAGGAAGGAAAATTGAAGCATTTGAAATGTGGTGCTACAGAAGAATGCTGAAAATTAGGTGGACAAACAAAGTAAGAAATGAACGAGTTTTGGAGATGATGGGTGAGAAAAGAAGTTTATGGCAGAAGCTTACAGAAAGAAGAGACAGGCTGGTAGGACATATTGTGAGACATGCTGGATTGGTTAATTTGTTATTGGAGGGAACAGTCAAAGGTAAGAACTGTAGAGGAAGATAGAGATTAGAATATATGAAGCAGATAATTGAGGACGTGGGTTGTAAGGGGTATGTAGAAATGAAGAGATTAGCACAGGATAGGAAGGGATGGAGGATTGCATCAAACCAGTCGAAAGACTGACGACAGCAAAAAAAAAAAAAAAAAATCGGGTATATATTGTTGTTGTTCAATCTAAGTAATCGACAGATTCATATAACACTTATAATTCAACCCAAAAGAACTTGAGATCAACCTTTGATAGAACTTTCTTCTTATGTTCAGTCTTGTTCAGAAGTTAAAACCACCAAACGTCTTCATCCAAAAGCTTGCAGGATGTTCTTGGTAAGCCGACACGATAACACTTTTTATCTCAACAATGATTCTTGCTTACTCCGCAGACGAATACTGATGTGCCGTTTGGTTGTTCTTTGATGACCTCAAGAAATTAGACACCGTCATAAACCACTTAATACCGGGCACAAACAAGTGTACTCCAATCTACTGGTTATCACATGTAATCATATTCTATGTGTCTCAAACTGGTTCTATTGCGATTATATAGAAAAAAAAAATCAGTTCTACCCTATCAAAATTCCGTCATACTCCTGTAGTTTCTGCCAATTCCCTCACTGAAAATGGGTATGATGGTAATATAGCTTGGCTTGTACAATAGACGGATATATGACACACCATCTTTGATATCGACAATCCACCTGAAGTTTTAAGTATACCCGCAATAGCTGGATATCGTTAAGTAGAATTTGTACGATCATAGCAGACGTATACCGAGCTTGGTGGGTGAGAGTAACGCTCTAGCCTCGTATTCGTGATGACGTGGGTTCGAATCCCCGAACGCCCATGCAGGTTTGGGTATATTAGGGTTTCCCAAAATCACTCCAGGCGAATGCAGGGATGAGTACTTCATGAAGCCATGAACTCTCCAGTTTGTGACTGCGATGTTGAATATCAAACTATGAACCAAGTAGTTTTCGAATGCCCCCGCAAAACCTTCCGAACAAAAAAGTATTTCTGTCATATGTCGCCAAAATCAATCGAATGGATTCAAGAGCTTTACATTCAACACCTAAGCACTTCCTATTTATAGTCTGTTAATTTTTGCTTTTTTGTTATTTGTGTTTATGCAGCCATACGCTAAATAAATAGGGTACTATCATTTTGAGATTCCTGCAGGATATTTTGATTAACTTTTATTTCGGATCGGTATGATGCACAATTTTTCAATTCAAATAAGAGTGATATTCGAGTAAGTGCGTTTCGAGAAATTATTTAGAACGTACAAATAGGTGTGATTTAAAACCAAATAACCTTTATATAACAGGTATGTTTGGGACAGAAAAATGTTTATTTTCATAAAATTTAATTCCGATTGGTCTCTAATTTTTTTTTTTTTCGAAGTGGTTTTAATTTTTCCTATTACCAAACAACTAATTCCTTTTTCTCTTATCCCATGGAAAAAGTGTTTTATAAGTGAAGTTTTCTTAACTACGAGTGATATTTTTTTGCCACAATGAACATATGTGGCAATAGGTTGTACTTAGTGCAAAGTAATAAATGGTACATAGGAACAAGATTTTTAAATTAGCACTATTTATGCACATTTGTAATCATTTAGAAGCAGAGTAGATGCCAGAACCATCAATGCTGAAAAAAATACAGACTTTTATGTTATTTTTTTTTTTTAGTGCTTAGCTTTAATTTATTCTCACGTTTGCTGAAAAAAAATACAGACTTTTATGTTATTTTTTTTTTTAGTGCTTAGCTTTAATTTATTCTCACGTTTGACTGATTATGCTGAGAAAATTGCGTTCAAATAGTGGAAAGATTCCATGTTGATATCTATATCTTAATGATACCGCTCATTCAACCATCAATTAAATCACACCATGAGGTCTTAAACTATGGTCTATCTTAAACGTGTTTGTGCGTCATATAATAAAAAAAACATGTCATTAAGCCTTCAGAAACCTCAAACTGCAAAGAAACGTACTGGAAGCTCTTCAACATGGTTTTTGCTTATGGCTTTACGCCTCGTCGACGTCGATGTCATTAGAGGCGGAAAACAACTGGGGGCAAGAAACTGGGAACATTCGGCCATGGCATTTTGGAGGAACCATTCAAGTATTTACCTGGAGTGATTTGGGGAAACCATGAAAAACCCAAAGCTGGATGGTCGAAGGGTGATTCGAACCCACGTCCTGCCGAATGCGAGGCAAGAGCGTTGACGCTCACCCACTATGCTCCGTCATTCAATTTGAAACGTCGTAAGACAGTTAATGGGCAATATTTATTACCAGACACGAAGCCAATGCCCGGACAATGCCACCAAAAATGTGATCACAAGTGCAGGGCAAACGCAGACGTCAACCCTGTTCAAACAGAGCACAATGCAGGTCTCTGTTCGGACGAAGCCCATTTAGTCTAAGGAGAGGACTCGCATTATTTGCGGAGCCGATGAGAGGACCACCGGAGCAGAGGGTTCCCTTTAACTGGGAGGGGGCCGAGGACGAAGAGGATCCAAATTGCCTGTAAGGCTCTCCAAACCCCGCCTCACTCCTGCAAATTTCTCAACGGTTTTCGCAGCTAATTATGGGGTTCATCAGTAGGGATAACATTAAAATTTTAATGAGTAATTTATCAGACTTGATCCATATTTAAATTAATGGAGAGTAATTTGTTAAAATCTTATTAGGTTGTGAATTTCAGATTAGGAAAAGATCATTTATTTTAGCAATAAAAGGAAAGAATAGCGTGAAAGAAGTAAGAAAGACAGTTTATAAATAATTTCCTAAATTAACACACAGTCTTCATACAAGAAGTTATTACTGAAATTCTGCAATTGGCTTTTAATTCAATTTAATTGAGATTTTGCAGATAGAGATAGTAATTGGATTCTAAATTACACTACAAGCAATATTCGTTGGATTGCCTTTTGATGACAAGTTCTTCGTAGAATGTAAGATTCTAATGCGATTAGTTGTTTTCTATCTACTTTATCCTTTGTATTTCCGTTGTTCTATGTAAGCATCTGGATCGTTTTTTTGGGGGGTTGGGGTTTTTTTTTGAAACTTTTACACATCTTTATTGGTGAGCGGAAAATTTTCTCCTGCGTCTATCGGTAGTAATCTGATTTAGCTTACAAAAATAACATCGGAAACGAGAGAGGCGTTAATTCAAATCCAAGAGCACCATTAAGAAAAATTCTTTAACTGTTCAGAAATCAAAACTAGTGTTCTCGCAGTGCAGTGTGAATCGGGGATTTTATACCTGTATTCTCGATGGAAATAACTTTAGGCATTTTCAGGACGAAATAATTAATAAATGCCAAACAAACCTTATGAGAGATAAAGGGTGGGTTAAACGCCTTTCATAAAAGACATTGCAAACTGAGGACCGGCAACTAATAGTTGGTAACAAAGGTTAAAATAGTTTAAATAAAATCTTGGTACTTTAACCAATTCTATAAGTTATCTGAGCTAATATTTCCGAAAAGTCCTTTTTGTATATATATATATATATATATATATATATATTTTTTTTTCTTTGCAAGAGGAGATATTGTGATCGTTGCTAGGATCCGAATATTGATATTTGCATGCTGTGATTTCAAAAACGAATAAATCTCATTAGCTGCAGTTCAGTGCCTCATTACATCGAATGAAGAAAACTATCTAAACACGCAAAATATATTCAAACAACGAAATATCTAAGCCTTAGAATCTCTAAATATACGGCTTTAGGGAAGTAGTTGTTTTTTGTTCAATTTTATAATAACTTATCCAAGCGAAAACGAACGCATTGAAACGATGAACATCCCTTCATTAGTGACTGTTTCATGGTGCATTGTATGTATCTTATAGTCCGCATGGTTGCAAGCAGCTTCGAGGAGTGACACGCTCGTCACTTTGACGGGCGCGGCACAGTGAAAGCGGCAGTGTGAGGTAAACACGACCACGCCGAGCGGTGACGTCGCTTACTGCACCTCTTGACAGAGGGAAGGGAGCAATTAAAAACTCGCGGGCCGGGCGGCAAAGGGGAATGTCAACACCACACCCATCACTCGACCACATCACAGTAGACCACTCACGATGCCGCTAAAACCATTGTCGGAAGAGGTGCATGTTCTCAACAACGAACGCGACGCCAACCAAGGTGCATCTTTGGTTTGCATTTGTGCGCCGGCGCAAGATAAAGAACCGTCGACTATCAATCAGTCCATCGGAGCGATTTCAAGACGCGCTATGCGCTACGACTCAGTCGTTGGGGCTATTCGCAATGCCATAGATGTTCGAACAACTCCTAGATAAATGTTGTATATAACTCCCTCGCCTGCCCTGATAGGACTCTCAAGGGAACCACTGGCTACAGGCTGGATCCTTACCCTCCGCTCCGTAAAGTGAGGCATTACTAGAACGAATGACTGCGATGCGGACGATCGGAACTCCTACCTCCGATAAAGCCGAGGGTTTTTCTTCGAAGCTGAACTTCCGGAAACGGCTCCTAAGGAGCAGTCAGTCTGCTGTACAATGACTACTGGAGAGGAAACTTCCTGTGAAGCGAAAGAACAACCAAAGTGAGTCTCTGAGCAAATCATCTCCCCATGGTGTAGCAAAGATCAAGGATGGGAATATGGAGCTCTATATCCGCGAATCCCAACCAATATGCTTACTGTCTTTGAAAGAGGACCACCCTGTTTTAAATAGGGTTCAAGTATTTTTTTTGTTTTTTATTTTATTTTTTTGACTGTGCTCTGCTACGATATTGGTTATGGTCCACTCCTTTCTGTAGGAAGGACACTTGTAAAACTTTAAATCTGCATTCTAATCCGCTGTGCTAAGCCTTCCCAATCTGCTTCCATTCTGCTGAACTAATGGACCGAACCCATTTCGTAAGAGAGCGTCCATAAATTACGTGAGATGAAATGGTGGGGGGGCTACGGCGAAATCTATCTCACCAATGTGGAGGGGGGGAGGGATCAACAGAAATCTGAAGTGAGGTTTTTGGAATTTATTTTGGACTGTAGAGCTAAAAAAAAAAAGGCTACAAATCATGCGAAAAGTCAAATTTAGGGAGGTATTTCGTTGAAAAGTGGGGTTGTAACCGGGTTTGGAAGGGTGAGATCTAGAAAAAAAAGTCTCAAAAAGTTACGAGGGCCATTTCTAGGGAAGGGGGGGTCTCTCTCGGACCAGATCTCACGAAGTCTCAGCAGAGGGGGAGGGGGGGTGCGGAAATCCGGTAAAACACCTCACGTAATTTATGGATGCCCCCTAAGGTTATAGCCACTCACTTATTTGGAATAGACGTACTATTTACTGTTTGTGCATGGTACCGCTTTTTTTTACTTATTAGCTTCGGCATAGTGTTGAGAATAACTTGTGAAGAATGCACTATAACAACTGACCTTTTTTTTTTTTACTTATGGGATTACTCTTCGTCGACGTCGAGGTCATTAGAGGCGGGATTGGACTGGAAACAAGGAACGGGAAGGAATTCTGCCATGGCCTTTTGGAGGAAGTATCCCGGCATTGGCCTGGAGTGATTTGGGCAAACCATGGAAAACCCAAATCTTGATAGCCTGACGGGGATTCGAACCCACGTCCTCCCGAATGCGAGGCCAGAACCTTTAACCGTTCACCCACCACGCTCGGTAAAACAGCTGAAATATGTTGGTTGTATATCATATGGCTAGCTTCCGGACTCAACTACTGTGTAGTAGCTTAGTACAGGCTGGGCAACCAATGCTAATAACCCAAAGAAAAGTGCTGTAAGATCACTCAGCGTAGTATGACATGCGTATCCTCTACAGTAAAGTGACCGAAGAACACTGCTCTCCCCTCCACCTGTACGTAGAGCCGGTGTCATTGGAGACATGTGAAGCACTGACTTTGAGAATCCATGTCCATATCTTTTGCTCCGAAATTAGGAGCAGACACTAGTTATAAATAAAAGATAAAGGCTCGTTTGGTCGTAATGACGTGGTGACAGGATTTTTATTGGCTGTGCATCCGCCACTATCGTAGCCGCCTTAACCTAACTCGTTAATCCTACCGGGTGTATGGGACCCAGAGGTTAAGGTGGAATCCTAACCATGGAAGCGTTCTGGAATATCTCACATTACACAAAATGCTGTCCCAAAGGTGAAGATCAGGTTAAAGGCCTTTGGAAATCACCGCCAAGACAGGGATTCGAATTGGGGACTTATAGGTCTCCAGTCAGACGCCTTAACCACTGAGCCACCAGATCAATATAAGTAAAAAAATATATTTTTTACTTTCGTTTGTACATGTGTGACTGTTCAATTAGAATTAAAATATATATGTTATGATTGTTTCTAACAATTTATTTGTGTTGCCTAAGAGATTAAAAAATTTAGAAGAGACATTAACCTTATAAGTTCTCAAACATTTACCTTCGTGTAAAAATATTTTTTATAAAAAAGAAGAATGTATAAACCGAGTCAAGGTGATTTAAAAAAACATGTAAATATCAAACACGTCAGTCCTCATAATAAAAAATTAAATAAGCTACCATTCTTAAGACAAATTTCCTGTTGCATAAAATATCGATAACTACACAAAAGCAAAGATTAACATTTTAATTTAGCTGATTCTCTGTTTACAGTAGGTGGTGAACCATTTCACGCTATCTCTTGGCACCATATTGTCAAAGTGATTCTTGTTTGAATCTGCTACTGGCTTCCTGAATACGGCGGATATAATTTGTCAATAGATCCTTTGCATTACTGTGAACAAACTCTACTATACTCTAACCCAGGCGAATCCATTAAGAATAAACGTACATGAAGATGATGAAGTTGAAGATGATAATCGACTCCACACCTCTACGTGAGCAACGAGTACAATAGACAATACTTTAAAAAGTAGGATAAAGTTCGGTGCACAACGAGTATTTTCACTTTTTACGACCATTCAAGAAGTGACATTTTTTACTTACCTTCCCACCAAAATTTCAGAACGTCAAACGGAGTTTCAACTTACCTGAAACAAAAGAGACATTTATTGTTAGACAAAATTTAATTAAATCAGGAAAATAATAGTTTCTCCACAAAGAAATTAAACATGTGGAAAGTTGCTTGTACATAGAGATCAAATGTTAACAAGATTTTTTCTTTTTTTTTGTCCCAGCTTATGAGATAATAATAGTGTCAAGCTCAGCATGGTTCGAATAGAACGATTGTAGGTACCATAAGCCACAAAACGAGTTGTTAAAAAAATTCTACCGGGATAGTTATTGGTTGGTATCCTCACACTTTAATTTTCATAACAATTATTTATAAAACTCCAGCCTAGCTTCCAGTACCTACCTGGTTCCACTCATTTTGTAAACATTGTCAGAACAACGATTAAATTGAAAAGATGTCATACCGATAGCAGTTTGTGAAAAGAATTAACAATTCAGCTAGCTAATATGAATGTAATGGTCATAGAGATAACCGTAAATAAACCTCTTCCGTTCGATCTATGTTAAGTGTATCATTTTGAAACTTGAAGAGTCGTGTGTTTGGGATTTTTTAACATATATTCTGATTAGAAATGATAATTTAACGTTATTATAGAAAGTAGTGAATTTAAAGTTCATTTTGTCAAACAGTACTGAAAGAAATGTTTGCGTCGATAGCTGGAAACGTGTAATTAACATGGATATACAGATATGAAAAAAATAGTTTCTGTTGTAAAAATTATAAATGACAATTGAAATACTAAATCAAATCTGATGGATAAGTCTGCATATTGTTGCGAACGAGATTGGTTACATAATCAAGAACAGAAAAATTCATAACAAATTAAGTGATGGAGAAGTTTATTTTTCAGAGCTTCAGCAACAGGTATGAATAGCCATAGTTAAGGGTTAATTATTATAATAATGTTATCGACATATTTGCTAACTGGATATGAATTTGAAATTGTTTGTAGATTTTAAAATAAAATAAATTTATGACAGCTATACTGTATTAAAGTAGATCAGATTTATAGATATTAAGCTTTGTCATTTCTCTGTAGGTTTTTACTTCCACTTATACTTCTTTATGTACATTAAAAAAATGTTAAGATTGGGAACGCATGAGTCATTGTTAGACTTTCAATATTTTACTGATGAAATCCTTTTTGAAAAATTTATCCTATGGAAATAAGAGTTTTTAATGCAACAATAGGTACTCTTTCAAATTTATATCTTAACAACTACGAAAACTCTCATAAAACCAGTGAAAAAGTTCTTGAAGGAAGGCAGATTCGCATCACGTACCTTTATTTAAAGGTTTTAGAACTACTACTGCATTTCCATCTCTGGTTATCGAGTTCCACATTATTAAGACCTGAAACAATTTTTCCCCTTTTCTACTTACAGTTCTTACTAGTGGTTTCGTATCCTCATGCAGCAATAACATAAACCTAAGTTGCTTCGTGATATGTGATACAGCCGTGCTTACTACGATGACTGTAACAGCCCACCTCGGACACCTCGTTCCATTCTAAAGTTCGTTTTATTCATGCAGTTCCGTTTCTTGGTCATGATGGTTCATGTAGTATTAACGACGTCTACATTTGCGTAGCTGCCCGTCCAGGAAAATGCCGTTGACTTCAAATAAGATAGGTAATCTGTCTTACACATGATAGTAAAGAACTGAAATTTCTTCCCCGAGCTCAAATCACTCACCAAAAATTCTACTTGCCGTTTCGTGTATTTAATCGGTATCAATTTTGTGACCTAGTAGGCTTGAATTTCGTCTAATTGCCGTGAATCGCATGGCCTGACTGTTGAATAGTGTTTACTGTGTCATTTATTTTAATCGGGATCCAGCCCTCGCACCAGCTGCGGACTTGAATGGCCACTTGGAAGGAATCAGGCGGCTGTGGAGTGTCGTACAGGAGCTATTAAGTGTTGGTTCAGGCAGCGTGGTATGCCCGCACAGCCCCGCCCCCTTCCTCCTGTACCGATCGATGCGACGCGCCGTCCGGGCTGCCTGCCACGCAGGGGCAGATCAATAGGGACTCAGACAACAGGCTCTAGGGCCCAACTGCAGGTACGCTCAAACCATCACATTACCATGGCACTCACGTATAACCCTATTTTTCTCTGTCAGTAGTTATAACCAGCATGGAACCGTGAATGAAAAATTATAGGTGGTAAAGTAATCGCTCTTCAAACACTGACTAAGGTAAAGCTTCTAACATTGTTACAGTCGTCTTCTTTGTATTCTGTGTAAAAGATTACTGTGACAGTAAACAGAGCACCATCTGTGTAAAATCCAGGCGTCATTTAAATTTGTTAATCTCAAAACGCAATTAGGTATTCGCTTATAAATTAAGAGGAGTGTTACTAGAAAATAATAATAAATACAGCAACTCGGAGAGATGAAGTCAGTAAACATGAATTTCATTTAAGTGCCATAATTATGATTATAACGGCTATCCTATTCTCCGGAAGTTTCTATTTACTGCCTTTAATTAATATTAATAGACAAGTACGGCTCACCATTTTACTCATTTCTTCATAGCAAATTTTACTGTTAAACTGCTTCCAGTTTTGCCGCAGTGAGACAGAAAGATTGACACAAAACTGCAGATGATTATTTATTTATTTCTTAAATTTCAGTTGAAGAAAAAATACTAAACGTTGCTCGAATTCATAACCCAAGAAAACGTAGTTAAATATGAACTTTACTGTTCTAAAATTCTAGCAAAACTCTGTCACATATTACTGATACGACAACACTAAATGCCATCTCTTTGCAACACGAACTGTGACAATCAGATGATATCTTGAAATCATCAATTCATTACGATTTTTCAGACTTCCGCGGCCGTATTTCTTAACATATTTTTGCAAACAAAATAGTATTTCTGACGAAGGCTGCAGCATTAATTCGATAACAATTACAAAAATTTCTGTGTTAAAAGTTTTGATCTAAAGTTATCATTGTAAGAATTTCATCAACTCTTATCTGTATTTTCAAATCTCTTCCACGATTATAATCTTAGAACTCGCGTAATTTTTAACATCGAAGAGATAATCTTATCTAAAAATGTACGGACAGGAAAAACTAAGTCGACAGAATTATCTACGTCTGCCAAGATCAATTTATTTCACGGATTACTGAAGCTTTATAAGTTTCAGAAATAGGCTTATAGTTTAAATAGGTTTATGCATCTGATCTCTGTAACATAAATCCAAAGATATTGCTTGGTTGTGATTAGTACGGAGATTCTGAATAGTCTCTTGTCATTCTACTCGTATTACTTGTAAGAAGGCGGAATATTTACCATTCAAATTATTGAAGTTTCTTACACAAATACATTTGTTCCTCAACAGAAAATGACATTTCTAGTCCATTAATTGATTTTGTTAAATAGATATCTCATGATGTTCGATGGTTGGTGAGTTCAGAAAACTGATACTCATGTATGCTATTTTTTTATATATACAATTAAGTTTTTGCGGCAATATTACTGTCACTTATCTTTGCAATGTAAGTGTAGAAAAAGGTAATAATAACAGAAGTTAATATTGTTGCTTCGACTCTGCGACAATGCTGTGCTAACTTCGTTTTTCTTTGAAAGACTTCGAGCTGGAATCTGATTCTCGCGAAGGAGTACGAGAATCTTTAACGAAAACTAATTGTGTTGAGTTAGTACGATTCCTCCTAAAAGAAGGGAGCCTAATAGATATTAAGTGCTAGCTGCTGAGCTCTGGGTAATATTCGATTAATTCATTGATGATTTAGAAGGACGGAAGCAATGAATCTGAGAGATTTAAACGTATGTGTGCAGGAATAATATCTTCGCCAGAAATTTTAAATTGGCTAAAATAAATGTATAAAACTGTCCAAAGCGAAATTCTGTCTGGATGGTTTACTTCAGGGTTATAATAGTCAACATTCACGACCACATTTTCTGGCTAGCTGTTTAATTAAGTATGAGCGACTCAAGTGTGTTGGCTTCTTGGTTAGTTTTAATATTTAACCCAACTAAAAACGTGATATTTCTAATAACGTTAATACAGCTTTAATTCAATTATTTAGATTATTATTCATCTGTAGTCAGAAATAATGAGTCTTACGAAATATCTGTATGAAAACAGTACAAACTTCAACGTATTTCTCGTTAAATTTTGCCTGTGATTTATGTTGTGCATCGAGGAAAGTAATCATAGACATATGAAAAACAAACACTTAATTATAAAAATTAGTGTAGATTATAGAACTATTTTCATTAGTGGTGGACACTAAATCTTTATAAATTCAGCATACATAGTTTTAGGTTAAATGGAGTACTTATATTCTGTATTGTAAATAAATAATAAATATTATAATTATCGACGAAACGTCGGTCAGTTACATAAATTATCACAACATGCGAGGGTTAACAGTGTGGACTTTTTCTGGAACTATATGACCATGTTGTCCTTATATCTTGTTTTAAAAAGAATCGTTGCGGTGATTAAATCACTGAAACAGAAACCCAGTAACACCATGCAACGAGTATGACAGGATTTCCTGCTTAGTAAAAATGCCCTTCAATTTTTTGCTGTGTGTGAAACATCAATGCTTTGATTTTTAAGAGTGGATACTTATACATGATATTTCTAAAATCTAAATTAATGTAAGAGAAATGAAGAGTGGTTTTTGATGTACGATTTTATTTTTCTCATAACTTTTGGTAAAGTTGAACGGTTGAGTGGCATCTGCAGGTATACTTTCTGCTCCATCAAATAACAGGTCACTGACGTTAAAACATATAGATCTTTGATATATATCTCTACGATTATTTTATCGTCTAATTTGATCTAAGGAAGATTATGTAATAATATCTGCTTCTGTGAATATAATGTGTCAGGTTTTAAGATTGGTGGAAAATAATGGATAATCTCGGTGGTTGACTGAACGGGCGAGAAAATCTTGGAAACAACGCACAGTATGACTAAAGATCTCAGTTCTGTCTTCCGACTACGCTGTTCGATCCACAGAAAGTCTTCACTGTTTTCATCTTGAAGCTAGTTTGCTGCAGTCTAAGTGTCAACAAATCGCTGATCAAAGATAACAAGTTAAAGAAATCTTGCTATTGTAGTTTCTGCTCGGCAGGTACCTAAGCTAACCATATGTATTTCTTATCATTAATTTTCTTCATGCCTTAAAAATTATTATTTTAATTAACACATAATTAATACCAATACTTGCCGTTTACACGGTAATAATTCTTAGATCAATATCAAATCTCTGACGGATTCCTTATTTGTTTTATTTCGAACTGACAAAGTAAAAACGTTGACTGTCAAGAGTTAGATGAAACTGCAGAAGAAACTAATGAAACGTACAATCCTGCGGTAACATTACACGAGAACTATAGTTTCTGCAGTCCGTATTGGCATAGATAAGATAACCGCTCTCTCTGTGGGGTTAAGTGGGCTATAACGTCAATTATGCGGCGAGTTGAGCTCGCGGCGAGGCACGCAGCTTGAAAGAGAACGCGCGTAGTATTGACCAAGCACTCGAGTGAGAGGCGCCGATCACCGAGAAAGGAACTGCACTTCCAAGTCGCCCCAGCCGCACCTGCAGTACATTCTGTCACCTACAGGGGAGCGTGCACAAACTACGTAGCTTGGTCCAGGGGGGAGGGGTGGAGGGGTTGGCTGGAAGGCTACGCAAGGTTACGTGTGGGATGGGGGGTTTCCGAGCCATACCACGTAGCTTTCCTTTCATAACATTTTTCACAGTTAAAATGAGGAACAGAACTCACAACAGCGTGTGAATATTTATTTTCCTCAGTTAATTATCTGCGTATGTAATTTACAATCGTCTGACAAGAGAAAACAGTAAAAATTGTCTTCTGGAATCAAAATGGAAAAATGCTACGTGCTACGTTGGGGAGGGGGGGGGGGGATAGCGGCAAAAGTCACGTAGGGCTACGTGGGGAGGGAGGGGGGGTTCACAGGAGGCCAAAATGGAGCTACGTAGTTTATGCACGCTCTCCAGGTCCTGTAGTACTGGTTCTCCCAGGAGTTGGGTGTTAGTTTGCATCTACTATTTAACGAAACAACTTATGTTTATTTTATATAACTAATGTATCAGCGAAACGAATATTGAAAAACAAGAAAGTTTTCGACGTGAAAACGTCTTTAAAATCGACTTGAGCTGGTCGAAGGTAATCCCGTCAAAATGAGTAAAAATGGACTAAATGCAATAAAAAAAATCAACACATCAGGTCAATGCTACAGCAAAAATGCATGAAACATCATATTGGACAAGATATAAACAAAAGGAAGACATAGACCATGAATAGCGAAAATGATGGCAACAAAAACAAAATAGACGTTAACTTAGGGATAGATATAAACAAAATGAGCGGTCTGGTAGCTCAGTGGTTAAGGCGCTTGCTTGCAAGAAGTTCGTTGCAGGAGCAGGAATTTTCAAGAATTGTGTTTGATCATATGAACTATGCCAGGTCACTCCGTGGTTCGGATTCCACGTTAAACTGTAGGTCCCAGAGGAAAGGAACTGGCCGTCCTACCTCTGACATAATGGCTTAGTATGCCTCCTTCTGGAGGATCCAACCAACCTTCGGGTTGTGGACTAAGTTATTTTTTTATATAAACAAAATATAAACATGGATCATGAAATGCAGTACAAATGATGATAGAGAAAAAGATAAAACAGGAGTAAGAGAATTCAGTTACTCAACAAGTAAAAACGAATGACTAAGTCGAAAACAGATTAGCGTCACCAAAACGGTTTCGAGAGTAGATTTCTGTTAGTATCAAAATTTCGTATAGGACTCGAAAGAATTTTGCCCAAACTGTATGCAGAACTGGAGCGGCCTGGTGGTTCAGTGGTTAAGGCGTCTTGCTGGAGAGCGAATGGTCGCCGGTTCGAATCCCTGTGTCGGTGGAGACTTTTATTTGATCTAAACCCAACCTTCACCTTTGGCACAGATGGCTGTGTAACGTAAAGGACACCAGAAAAATTCCCTGGTTCGGATTACACGCAAAACTGTATGTCCGCTTTACCCGCTGAGATTACTGGGTCATGTAAGGAGGAATGATACTGTCCACCCAAGCTCCAATGCCCGAAATACAATTAGGATTACTGAATCAATTCAGATACGGAACTACATAACGATGGTGAAAATTAAATATAAAAATTACACGTTAATGATTTGCTGTGCGAGCAGAGAAGTTTGTGAAAGAGCCTTCCAGAGAGTAGAGATAGAACTGTGGTTACGAATTCACGTTTAGCAATAGACGAAAAAAAGATAGAATGTCAGATGAGGGGATGGAATTATTTTTAAGGCTTTAGCTGGAGGTCGTTAAAGCCAGGATGGGCCTGTGGAATTGGAAATTTAGTCATAGGCTTTGTGATGGAATCTTCCTCGCATTTGCCAGTAGTGACTTTGTGAAATCTTAAAAATAAAATCTGGATTGGAAGCCCGGGGTCTGAACTGGCGTTCTTTGGAATGCACTGCATAATTATTCAGTTCTACGAATCATCTAATACATCCGGTATATAATATGTACGAGTCTAGATCGGAAAACATCAAAAATTTCATCAAACCAGTCAAGAGAATTTAAAAGAATGTCACATCCGTTACAAATGCAACAGCAATATCAAAAGATATTTTATTTATTAAATAATATACCTTTTTAGGGTTGAAGCAAGGACAATACAAAAACTGTTAGAGCATTAGTGAAAGCAGTTTCCGCAAACGTTTGTGTATCACACATTGACCTGTTCTTTACCAAGAGTTTACTGAGACTGCATATAAGCACCAATTCCTGGACTTGAGAACGCCCAGGTGAAGAAGTATACAATAATTTAAAATGTGATGCTTTAGCTGGGGTTGTTACCGACAGTGGTGGTGTAACGGTTAGCGTTCTGGCCTCGCATTCGGGAGGACGGCAGTTCGAATCCCCGTCCGGTCATCCAGATTTGGGTTTTCCATGATTTCCCAAATCACTCCAGGCAAATGCCGGGATGCTTCCTTAAAAAGGCCATGGCCGAATTCCTTCCCATTACTTGCCCCCCCCCCCATCCTTTCCCGTCTCCAAATTCCTCGCTATTAAGAGACGTTGAACAGTTAAAAAAAAAAAAGGGTTGAGAAAACTGGTTGTTCGATCAGTCACGGAATGAAAACTTTTGTTAATGATCGATGAAGTAAGGAGAGTTATATAACAATCTTATAACTAACTAGAGGGTGGATCATATATTGCGACATTTTAGTGAATGTTAAGGATGTAATTGATATGAAATTTTTGCTAATATTGCGACGCTGTTAGTCAGTAGTCTGTGAGATATTTGTTAGAATCGACTCTGTGTTCCTGATGACAGACGGAGTTGGAGAAGCAGAACAATGCGGGTAGTTACTCACAGCGGATCGTACGAAGGCCTCCCTCCCGCCTCCCATGGCGGGGGCATTCTTAAACGCCCCTGGGAGCTTTAATTGCGGCGAGACTCATCATTCTCGCAGAACGTGTTATTAGAACAGCAACGTGGTGTATCGGGGGGAAAAAATCGGTAATTACGACTCCTGCTGAACAATAAGCGTTCCCGCGCGAGGGATGAGCGAACAGCTCCCACGAACTTTGGCCCCGAGTGGCGATACTACGAGAGGCGTTCATTCCCACTGCACAACAAGGCCCGTATGTCACTGGGCTGCGCCAATCACGTCCCATCTACTGTGCGAACACATGGAGCGATACGGAGGCACCGACTGATTTCCTCGAAGGTTTTCTGTGATCACGTTAAATGAACTAATGAGAACATTAGTCATGCTTCTTGTACAGAAACAGGTCACAAAAAGAGGTTTCTAAGTTTTTTTATAACACCATCATCATACAATAAAAAACAAGGACTTACCACAATCCACAAGTAGTTAGTGTCCTCGATCATAGGTTGGGATGCCGATTATTCTAAGTCTGAAATCATACATTTGTCTGTAGAAGATGGTAGCATCCAGATTTTCGTGAAATTCCACGATTCGTAGTTTGCTGCTAGCGTTCATGACTATAGCCGATGCTGAGAACTTTTCGGAAGAGGTAATAAAAGAGAGCTTCTTGTCTACTAATGTAAAAAAAACTCTATCTGATTGTTACGTTTTCACGACTAGACGGTTAAACCGATTTACAATGGAATACTACGTATCATTAGGAATGACACAGGATACTTTCTGTCGGGATAAATGACATATTTTGTAATGAAATTTTGAAAACTGACCGAAGATAGACAGACGGATAGCGTGAGTAAGTCTCCAGCGGTTACTCAGGCTTTATTTCTCTCGATGTCAGTTTGTGGATGATCTACACTAAAGCAATTTCACCTCCTCGTCTCGGAGCTCTTTGGGACATCTTTTACGTAACTTTCTGCTATATATATACAATTTTCTTGGAATAAAATTCTGAGCCCTCGCGTACAAAGTCGTGGGTAACAGATATTACAATTATATATATGACCAATTCTTCAGTAATATGTTCTCCTCGGGTTCGCATTTACAATATCCATACCAGTTACATTACCGGTGCATTCCACATACAGCATATTACTTTTCACCAAACGCCAATAATAGTCTGATTTCAAATATTTTACATAGGTAAGTACTGAATCGTGTGATTTCCATTTCATTATAATCTATAACATATAAAGTTACATCAAATATTGTCTTTCAAAGCTGGGCAGTTCATTTATCATTGTTTAATAACTCTATTCCTCGAAATTCGTCCTTTCTTTCTTTTTTTCTTCTTTTGTTAACTGAGTATAATAGTATCGATCTGTAAGAGAAACGCAAGTAAATTCCTTTCGGATATTAAATTTCATTTCGTATACAGGAGCTTAAATTAAAGTTCCATGGAGAGATCATGTTACCTACTGCAGTTTCACTGTAAAAAATTTGGCATTAACTTTTCTTCTGGTTGAATTCAAGCATTATTACTATCATTTAACATCAATATGTCTTTTTTTTTTTTTTTTTTTTGCTTATGGCTTTACCCCTCGTCGACTTCGAGGTCGTTAGAGGTGGGAGGAAAGGATTGGGGACAAGGAACAGAAAGGAATTTGGCCATTGATTTTTGAAGGAAGCAATGCGGCATTTGGCTGGAGTGATTTGGGGAAACCATGTAAAACCCAAACCTGGATACCCGGACGGGTATTCGAACCGGGGTCGTCCAGAATGCGAAGCCAGAGTGTTAACCGCTCACCTACATCGTTTTCGGTAACATCAATTCAATCTGGTAGTATACAGATGACAATACGTACATAAGTATTTAAAATATTAGTTTAATACTTCATTACTTGCAAACTAACAAGCCAATAATGTAATTATAACAATTAGAACCTTTTAATTATTTCTTGATTTGCGCAAAGGAATTACACTACCATTCTTCCATCACTCAGCTGGCGTTGTGTTACAGATTTTGAAACAACTGAATACTTTAAATTCCCTGTTGAACAATATGAAAACAAATATGCAATGTGACTGACGTTTCGAGTATAGTCATGATATGTCTTCAGGCTCCATCTCTTCACACAGGATCTCTCTTCAGCTACGATGGAGGCACTTTGCTGGCTTATCAAATTCTGCGGTCTGTCAAATATTTCCCTTTCCTCGACCGCAGCGGAACTCTATCACGAAGTCGATCTATCGAACTCGAGCAGAATCTGCAGCAGCCATCGGTCGAGATTGGTCACGTCGCGTTCTCACAAGGCAGTTCGCACAGACGAACCTTATCGGAAAAGAATAATCGCCGTCAAAATCGCGCACTGTGCAATAAATACGGTGCTGAGGATGAATGGGTCGCATAAGAAACTGTCACACTTGCGGAACATCAGTTTTAAGCGGCAGGAGAAATACTTGTATCACTATGGACACTTATTCAGATCAACGAGAATTCGGAGTAACAAACTGAATAAAAAATTATAATAATTTTTCAAGCTGTATAATTTTTTGTGGATTGTAATTACTAGTAAATTACTGTTTTATGTCACTGAAACGATCATACACGGAAGAAACACTAGAGAACATGAACTTGTTTATATGTCTGATCATTAGAGTTTGGATCTTTAAAACAAAACAAAAAACCAAAAACTAAAAATAAATAAATAATAATAATAATTGGAGAAATATGCGTGCAAATGTGACCTTAAAAACCGGTAAATACGACCTAAAAATTACAAAATATGACCAAACATTTAAATTTAGTATACATCAAAATATGCTCAGATATTTTAAATATTTATTTTGACATCACTTTAATTTCACATAATTTACAGAAAATAACTCTGTATTAAAATATTCCTCTCGAAATTCCTTTATGTAAGTTCGTACTTCACCATAAACTGCCATCACTCACAAAATACTTGAGTTAGTACTCAGCCTTCAGCATATTCATACAATGTTTTCTGTAACCAACGTTCACAAAGTATGCATACTAGTGCCGCACAGGGGACATACTAATTCCAACCGTGGCCACTTACTATGCACGTTAATACACACATGACAAGTACAAAATTACGAAATGCTGTCACCTTTATCTCTGCGCTATTTAACTTTAAAATAAAATGGAAGCTGTTTTGAGAATGACAATGAGAAAACGTATAATGGATTTAGTAACTTGCTAACCATGTAAAGAACGGTTTAGTTCAACATTTTTCACACTGTTGTTTCATACAGTAAAAATATATAAGATTTATTTTGTGATATGAGTAAAATATCTGAGTGAGGTTAAGCTTGAAGCATATACGTAATCACATTGTAATCTAAGATCTGGTATTAAGGTACCTACTATATTTTACAGTTTTTAATACAGTCATCCGTTCTAATTTGGGAAGTAATATCCATTTAGCTACAAAAAGCGAAATATGGAATAAATTATGCCACCCTCTCTGCAGTACAAACCGCGTTTATCCGTCAAAAACAGGTTTTGTTAAGCAACTGCTTCATAAAAATAACGACCTTCCTCCGATTTCAGCGGTTTAATGTTCCTTTCTAAAGTAATCCAGCAAGTGTACTTATGAAAATTGCCCCAGATGCGTAACTCAATTAAGTAATCAATGCGAAGCTTGGCAAATTTACCATACCCAATGAGGATACACGAACAGTAATGTGCTATATTAGAAACCCGATACTTCCAGATATCACTTGTTAACCGAAAAAACATGCATGCATAAAATATCATCTAAAACGTTCTAGAACAAACAAATTGTTAGTGCGGTTTGCTATCAATCTTTTTTACTAATATATTCGTACAATTTCACAGTCCAAAAATAAAAAAAAATACTCATGAAGACGTTTTGACTAAGTAACTATTATGCAAATATAAAACTGATCATAAATATGTGACGATTCTGATATCAGTGGAATCATTTCTTTTACATTACATTGATTGTTTTATAAACCGTATATTTTCTGTCCCACTATACTAAACTTTTTTATTCGCGGAAACTGCGTAATACTTGACCATGTCATTTCTCCCTATTTACAAGAACAAAATAGAAAATATGAAATCGGCGCGAAAGTTTTCGGCTGCGTTTATGTCAGCTTTGCTATTTGATTAATTAAATTAAGACACATTAAATTTTTCTCGCAGATAATTTCTTCGTCGGAACGTTATAGCATATCTTACTCTGCTCAAGAGTCACAACAAGTTACGTGACATGTGTTGTGGCATCCAGCCAGGGGTGTCCAGATATTCCTTACGCATCTTATCGGAAAACTGCTTCTACAATGACAGCAGTACTGAAGAAAGTCTTGTAATAAAATTCCAGGCACTGGAATAAACAAATTTGTCGAATCTAAGACTCAAAATTCTATATAACGGTATGAGTAAGTTTTTTTTTTTTTTGTAGTGATTTATTCGTCGTTGACTTTGAAGTCATCACTGGCGTGTATGGTGCAAGGAAGGGGAAGGAACTCCGCCATGACATTTTGAAACTACGACCAAAGCAGTCATTGGAATAATTTCAGGAAACCATGGAAAATCAGGATGGGCGGACGGTGATTTGTACCTGTGTCCTGCCAAATCCAATTCTGGGTAAAGCTATTAATAAAGAAAATCTTCAGCATTTCAAAAGGGTGTGATAAAGATGTTGAAAGTAAGCAATCAGATAACAAATAAATTGAAATGTTTTGTGAATTGTGGGTGAAGAAAATGGTTGGAATAGACAAAATGACGGTACACATAATAAGACAGACCAGACTGTATGATTTGTCACAGTAACAGCTGAAGAATCTTGGAGCAACTATTGATGAAGTAGCTGTACTGTTTGTGGAGACAGAGATAGTAGTTCACACTAAGATTGGATTGCCTTTGTCTTTTATTTTTTGCACTATATCATGTAGGTGGTACAGTTACCTCACCTCTCTATTTTTTCTTCTTCTCCACTCTTCCACTGTTTAACTGAACAAAACATTTGTCTCAGAATCCTATTTTAGAAAGTTATTAACTTATTTTCTGTTTCTTTCGTCGAAGTCCATAGTTCGGCACCATACGGTACTATTGGCTATATAACAGACCCATATATATTGAATTTTGATGTTACTGACAATAATATGGACTTTTGAAAAACTGCACCTGTTTCCTGCCTTTGTCCTTGTCAAAATCTCCTTTTCCATTATGTTCCTCTCGTTCATCAGCCCTCCTAGGTATTTAAAATCTTCTGCTTTTTCTAAAACTGCTCCATTCATATGTAACATAATCATGAGAATACTGACAAAAAAAATTCTACATCTACATATATACTCTGCAATTCACAAAATTGTGGGTGGCAGAGGGTGCTCAGCACCAAAGCTAATCTCTTTGTTGTGCATTCCATTCCCTAATGGTACCAGGGAAAAAAGAATTCATATAAGAATCAGTGTGGCACCTTATTTCTCTGATCTTATCTTTCCTGTCATTACGGCTCAAATAGGTTGGTGGAAGAAGTATTTCACTACACTCGTAAGTGAAAGTGGGAGTACACATGTTTACCAATAAGTTTAAACGATACGTGTGTCGTCTATCTACCAGAGACTCCCAGCCTAGTCTACTAACCAGTTCTGTGACGCTTTCATAAGGACTGTAGCCAGTGGTCACGAATCGAGCGGCTCTTCTCTGTACTTTCTCTATACTTTCAATCAACCCCTTACGAAACGGATCCCAAATCGCAAAACAATAGTCCAATTGTGGACGCACAAGATATTTGTACGCTATTTCCTTTGTTTGTTCATTACAATTTTTCAAGATTCGACCTATGAATCGCAGCCTAGAATTAGCTCTACCTACTAAAGAATTAATGTGTATGTCCAATTTCATGTTCCTTTGCACTGTTACTCCCAAATATTTCATAGAATCGACCAAATCAATAACTGAATTGTTTAACTCGTATTTCTGAACAATTGGATTCTTTTTGTTAGTTATGCTCATTGTCTTACACTTTTTACAATTTAGTGTAAGTTGCCACTCAGCGCACCAAGCCAAAATAACATCCAGATTACGCTGAATTTCTAA
This sequence comes from Vandiemenella viatica, assembly GCA_031002005.1. NCBI lineage: Eukaryota > Metazoa > Arthropoda > Insecta > Orthoptera > Morabidae > Vandiemenella > Vandiemenella viatica. The sequence continues at coordinate 123,967,165 of CM061914.1, forward strand.
CCAATCGGCCAAATTCCTTACTTCCCTATAAATAACCGCATCATCAGCAAACAATTTAAAAATGCTTTTCACTTTGTCTCCGAGATCGTTTATAAAAATTAAGAAAAGAAGTGGTCCTATTACACTTCCTTGAGGTACACCCGACGTAACATCTAGATTAGAAGAACTTTCTCCTTCAACGACGACATACTGTGACCGACCAGTTAGAAAATCCTTAATCCATTCACAAAGCTGATCAGATATACCGTACGATAATGTTATTGACGATATTCTGCCCGTAATTTCCTTATTTCGTAATAAAAACGCGTGAAAACCCTGATACTCGTTCAGAATTTAAGTGGAAACTACACATACACCTCAGTCGTTATGAATGTTAGATGGCCGGGTTTCCGATACACGGCTTGACAGCTAACCCCAGTGCAACGAGCCGAACTCCTGAGTAACATTGGCACGGAAGCTGTTCCAGGATGCTTCTCTCTGAACAGCATACACAGAACTCCGCAGTAAATTCACAGAACTGTTCACTCACGGCCAAATGCGTTCCCACCGCGCTGTTAGCACTCATTATGGTCTGGCCACGTGCGTTCGTGTGAGTTCACGCATAGAGGACGTGCCCTCCAACGGTGTTTGCACGCTGTGTTTACAAACGGTTCGTCCAGGCCACGTCTGCTTTCACCAGGCGGTTCGACTGCTGGAAGCAACGGCAGTGCTGTACACCTAGGGCTTTACGGCTCGTGGTTATTCGTATTAGAGCTGGGAACCGATTGTTTTCTAATATAGAGCTGACTTTTTTTTATCATAATCGACCTTTAGCTTTTTAGTTGTGGACCTAATAAGCTGATTCTTTTTTGCATTTAACTTGACCCCATGTTGACTTACCCAGCTAGATATCATGTCTATAGTGATCTAGATGTAATGAAGAGTCAGATTATTAGGTACTCAGATAAAAAGCTAAAGGCTGATTATCATTAAAAAGTGGGGAAGGAATTGCTTATTGATGATTCGAAAAGTAAATACCTTGCCATAACATTTGATAACAAACTAAACTGGACACATTGGACAGGTAGTAGGTAAAGTATTCAAAATATTTCACCTGTTCGAAAGGGTTATACCAGGGTGTACCAGAGAAGTAAGGGAATTGGGTTACAAACCTTTTGTCATACCATTGCTTGAATATAGCAGTATAGTATAGGACCCACATTTTGGGTATCAAATACAGTAGTTGGGACGGGTGCAGAGAAGAGTTGCTAGATTTTTCTTTGGAAAATACCACAGAGCACAATCAGTAACTAATATGGTAAAGGAGCTGGAATGGATTCATTGGAAGACAGGAGGAGAGTGAAGAGAGTTGTACAAATTTACAAGGAATGTGTTGGTGATGAGGCGTGGAAATATATATAAGAGTGGTGCGTGGAAGGGTAATCATCACCATGAACACAAGCTGGCACTCGATTTCAGGCACAAGGGTGTGAGAAGATTTTCTTTCGTAGGTAAAGGGGTCAGGAATTCGATTTTGTTTTACTTATTGCTTTACCCCTCGTCGACGTCGAGGTCATTAGATGCGGGATGTGACTGGGGAAAGGAACGGAAAGGAATTCGACCATGGCCTCTTGAAGGAAGCATACCGGCATTGGCCTGGAGTGATTAGGGGAACCACGGAAAACCCAAATCTGGATGCCCGGACGGGGATTCGAACCGGCGTCCCACCGAATGTGAGGCCAGAGCTTATTAACCACTGGGACTGGAATATGTTCTAATGAAAAATGATGAATAATTTATCAAAAAAATACTGAAAGAATTTAAAGTTCAAATTAGTAGAGGGCAAAAGTAGAAAAGAGAGGAGAAAAATGGGTGTTTGGAGAAATTGCCACAGGAGCGTGCGCAATTATAACATCTGTATAGGAACCATCCCACATTGAACTGAAATCTAATCCTGGGATCGAGCCAGCGTCCTCCCGAATGCCATGCTCTAAAGCCAACAATCACCCACAACATCTGATTTTTCGGTGTTGGACATCGAACAACCAGAATCATTAACAATCCAATAATAGCATGAAGTGATGCGCAAGCGGCAAAACGTTCTGGACGTCCACGCTAAAAATCTCAAGAACGTAGGCTGAAAAAATGCACTCAAACTGCTATCAAATACGTACGGTTGGATATTTATCCTCAGGAAATGAACCTATAGGAGAGATAGTGGAAGTTCCTCAGCTACATCTCACTACATATGCTTCATATGATCATGACGTACGTACACTACATTTGATTCACTATAGTGATAATCAGAAATCGGTTATGGAAGCAACAAATTCTGAAAATTTATTTTTCTGACTGGTATTTGAGCCTAACTCCTTCGAACGCATTATCTACGTTTGAGGATGTAAACGTGTTTTCTATGTGTTGCTAAAAATGTTGCGTATGGAACACAAGGAACGAAAGCATAGGAAAAATCAACGCATTTTGATCCTTCTTATAGCGAAACAGGTATCGTAACTTAAACCTCAGTGAAATACATCCCCGTTCCGTTTAGGAGACATTTAGAAATTGTTAGTCCAACCAGAATATTGGCTACATGCTTCATGGGAAGCATATTAAGTCAGGAGGCCAGAGGTATGACGATTTTTAGTCGTTTCAGTAGCCAATGAGAACAAAACAGTATCATACAAACCAATTTAGTGTGGTCGTGAACCTGGCGATCAAAACGCTAAAGAAGCAACGCTACGCAAGATCCGAGATGACGTCACCGCCAAAAATGTATTTTTTTCATCATCTACCGTTTCGTACAAGCCCCAAAATAAATACTAACTACGCCAGCTTACTGTTTTACTTCGACTGGTGGAAAAACAGGGTGGAAATTTGAACCGTAGAAATGCCCCAGGAAGACAATTTTAACGCCAATGGAAGCTTGATAATTTTTTTAATAATTACTGTTACTATTATGATGTTTGACGGCCATCAGATTACACACACACAGTCTCATTTACTTCGACTTTGAAAATTAAGATGTAGTAAATATGTAGCGCAACCACATTAATTCTACGTATGCAATATTCTGAATCTAACTTATTCTTCAGCCATGAAAAGAGACACAAAGACACTATGTATTCGTTTATCCCTGAAATATCAAATAAAGTATGTAGATAGCACATTCTTTAAATGAATTAAAACTAATACACGCCTCCAAGCGTAGAAACATGTATACGCAAGCCTTTAATATTCCTGTATCAAAAACGTAATACTAAAGAAAAATGTTTATCTTTTCACTTTTATCATTTCAGAGTGGGCTCTCCATTAAGATCTGTGTAAAAGCGCTGCGTGTTATTAAACCAAAAGCAGATTTTAATGCACAACTTGAAATACTTTTTCTTTTTAAATTACTGGAATATAGACCTTAAATAAGAGCTGCCTTAATCTTCGTGTTAATTAACTTTAATGAACAGGGTGGAGACTTGGAGCGCGCTTGGGAAACAGTGCGATAAGAGGGACAGAAGTATAAGGAAAGACAGCACTTACTCTTTAGCTGAAAGCACCGTGAGGTAAGCTCCTTTATATCCTCATCAACTTTTATATCTTTCAGTCGCAACAGCCTGAATTAGCATTACTTATTCAGCAAATTGAATAAATGAATATTGATGAATAAGGGAAAAGTGTGCAATATTCATAGCCTAATGGTTTTACTATTCCTTTTTTTTTTTTTACAATTTAACTTTACTTTTATTGGAAGTCAACTGTAAATCTTTTTTCAAAAAAAAATAATAATTAATAATAATAATAATTAAAAAAAAGGTTGGCAGTGATTGGGGACTCTCTACAAAAGTGAAAATTTAAAACTATGAGTCCATACAAGCAACACGTCATACTTACAGCTACAGATCTACGAAATATTAATAATGAACTTGTTACAAGTTTCTATTGGCTGCGCATTCTGTCTCTGTCTTAGCTACCTTAACATAACCCGGTAGTCTTACAGGGACAGGGGATCTACAGTTTAATGTGGAATCAGATCCACGGAAGGTCTCGGCGTAGGTCATATAATCAAATACAACTCCTAAAAATTCCTACTCACCACGGGATTTGATCCGTCGACCAGAGGAGAAAGTTTCTGAAGTAAGCGCCCTGACCGCCTTGTTTTGAACTATATGTGTACTATCAAAATTGGATTACAGACTGTGGGTTTGTATGAACAAGGTTGACAGAAATTAAGGGGAGAGAGAGAGGGGGGGGGGGGAGGCATGACTTTCAATTCCCCTTACCGTTTCCGTCGATTGCTAGATAGTAATCCTTTTATGCAAGTAGCTTTCCAGTTCTGAGTCATCTTCATGAGAAAACAATACTCTCGTACAATGCTCGACCTTCAGCGAATCTTTTTCTTCTATCTCGATAAAATTAGCCTCGCATTACTGTCTGTAAGAAATTTCACGTAGTAATTACCGTCTACAACTTCCTTCTGCGATTAAATTTACCATTTAATTTACATACTGATGATTTTGTGCTTCATAACCATTGAGTAAAGAAGATTACTTTCTACAGAGTCCAGTGTGGTTGAAGCTTTTTGATAGCTAATATGATTCGAATCATTTTAGTGACAGCGAGGGAATTTTCCCCTAATGATTTTGATCCAACACCCTAGAGATTTATGAAAAGTCCAAAACTTGAGTTCATCTTGAAAGACAGCAAGAGTAACTGACGTCAGATCAGTTACTCTGGGTTCAAGACATCTTGAAGGAAACATCTTTAAACGACATTGTCCCATCCGTTTTCCTCGGAGAAAAAATGACATGAACATAAATGGTTTTGGAGTGGAGACCAAGAGATCATCAAGATGAAAACTGCTGGACCAATGGGACAAAGGTAGACGCACATAAGAATTTATTCCCCTGTACTCATTACACTAAACGAATTCATGGAAGGAAAACTTAGGATGGCACAACGAGCTGTCGAAAGGTCAGTGTTAGGTTTCACGAGAAAGTACAAGAAGAGAACAACCGACATGAGGTCAGTAACAGGGATCAGAAATATCTTGGAGAAGACAGCCTTCTTGAAGTGGCAGTGGCATGTTGCTCGGAGGGTATATGGTCAAAAACAGTGTTAGAGTGGAGCACAAAATATCAACATAGACCAAAAGGAACATCATCAAACAATGGGACAAGGACATACGCAGGGTTGTTAGAGTTAACTGGAAGAAGATCATCCAAGATCGTTCAACCTCAAGAAGATTTCTCAAGCTCTACATGAACTCATAACTCTAAATGATCACTTTATTTAATTATTGAACTGGCTGATGATCATGATAACTCGTTTCGTAGCAGACTAACATTTTCCCGCTGTTATTGTCTTTAGTTTTTCTTCTAAACGATGTATTGTAGTATCTTGTAGATTGTAATATTTTGTACAAATCTCAAAACATTATGTAATCAACAATGTAAAAATTAATACGTAGGGCCTAATTTAGTCACTAAGATATTATAGGCTGTATAAATGAAGGGTAAAAAAAAAAAGTATCTTTGTATGCTTTAAAGTAAATCAAATTCAACAATTCGTTATGCTAACTGGAGTGTTTATCTTTGAGGTGGTTGTTTTACTAACGGTTTTCGTGTATTCTAAAGTTCTATATTTCAAAAAATTGAAGAAAAAAATAACAAAGTTACTTCTAAAAAAAATAATCATATTTACGGAATCCAAAGGGTGTAGTATTGAACTGTATTGCAGTGTGATCTTTTGTGGGTATCCTTGTGAAGAAGTATAGTGATCTGTGACGCCTATCTGTTCTATGTTATTGCTCTGTTCCCCGTTCACGTTGAGTCATATGATATTCTGCAAATTTTAGGGCAGACCATAAGGTTTAAAACTGTTAAAACCTCATCCAGTCTGCTTAGGAAGTTTTTCCTAGATGCCTGGACAAAGGAACAGATGGACTAACAGATTTAAATAGTACTAAAGTAAAGCCGATTAAACGGGCATTGTGCGTGTGTCTATTGACAAATATTTTAAAGCGCGTAAAAATAACCACCCGATAATTTGCCATAAAAAAATTTAACACAGTAAAATTCCATTCTACCCCACATTTTTTCGCTACTTTTTTCGCAACAGGTATATAAAACCCACAATAATTCAAAATCGCAGCGAGAAAATGAACGACGCATCTCTTCCTCGCATTGCAATGTTTTTCTTATCACTGACCTCTATTTATTGTATTACCTGCAATTACTTCCACAAAGCCCATTAATAAGACAGAATTCTTTTTATTATGTTTTGACCTGCTTCTAGTAATTGCTGTACGGAATAGACCATAACGTCGGCTGGTCTTCTCCTTACATGAATTATACATTTGATCGTCTTCTATAAACAAGTAGCAACATGTGTAGTTAAACAAACGTCGCATAATGTTTTTTATCTCACTCCTCGCATTATAATTTCTTTATTTCTGTTCTGCATATTTTTGTACAGTTACTTAAAGAACAGACAACTGCCTTTCATCTGGCATCGCAGTTACACTTCCTTCTAACAATTTTAGAGCAAATAAAATATAATTATTTATTTGAATTTACACTCGCTTTTAACAATATAAGCAAAAATAAAGTTGATTCAGTCATGTATTTGAAATTTCCTGGTAAGCCAAGCACCACTGTGGTGACCGCTAGTGGAACTAACAGTTCGGGCATCATCGGTCTCCGCGAAGTTTGCCGAGCTATTGTAGTGGCGTCCAGTCTCCAGGCTCAACGTATTGTATTAAAGTGTATACATTGAGAAGACTTTGTGTACCATTACGAATAATCAGTTTCCAGAAAAAGAAACTTTTGTGTCATCGAGATTTGAATCCCACCTAATATCTTCGTTTTTGTGGAAATACGTTCTCTGTTAGGTGGTTCGTAATACGAAGGCAATACGGCTTAAGAAAGGAGTTCGCAACACAATTAGAACTGAAAGTGCAGCTGTAACAGGCGCAGTCATCAATCAGGGTAAGGTGAGTGACCTCAAGGTCTGCCGAACGAGAAGATACGAGCGCGCCGGAGCCGTATCGCCTGGCAATATCGGCGCTAAAACAAATCGCCTGGCGCAACTCATTGTTTTCGCAATGCAGAGTAATTTCCTTATTGCTCACCGCCGCGGGCACGGCTCAGATTTTCGGAGAAAAGCTCTGCAAAACTACAGTACTGGTGGCAATGAACTGTGCGTTACCTGTTACAAGGTGTTGCGTAACGTACTCCGAGATAGCCTACTTGCTCTGTACCTGCCCGACTTCGAGCCCCTAACACTCAGAGAAAGTTGAGGCGGACGGAGATGTAATGAAATTAGATCATAGCGTTTCGGTTCGGTGCTTATTGGTTCCAACGACTCTTATACGCCTCGTGTTTTTATAGTTATGAGACTGGTACCGGAATCTTGGAATTAGTGCCCCAGTACTTCCCATAGAATTCGTTCCTTCACAAACACCAACTGCTCTGATTATACACGAGGTCTTACTTAACTTCTCTTCCTGCTTACAGTTTCCCATCATCAATTTTTTTGGTCATTAGCGTAACGAGTAGGTCCCGCCTTTATCGTAGCTTGAAATTCTCACGCGTTCTATTATTATGTGTATAATTCATTGTGTAGACAAACGTCGTCATATAACATTACCTCAGGATCCGTTATGTGATGTCTTCTTCCTTGTATTCTTTCTACACGATTCTTGTCAGTAAAATATTGAATACAGGTAAACAGGTTTAATATCTAGTTCCATGAATAATACTGGAATGAGGCTCTTGGATGTCCGGCAACGTTCGGTCTTAGGTTTAAGTCTATGATCACTCAACTATGATTTTCTAGAATTCTTCCTAATGTATTGTTTTCCTATATTTTCCGATTCTTTGAACTTTACCAGTGAGTTTACTAGCCAGCAATCTCCAAACAACTTATGAGCAGATTTCAACACGCTGCTTAATAAAAGCATTGAATTCCACAGCTTCTTTACCTCCCCATCCACTTATTGAAATCGTTAATTTTAAACGTAATAACACAGTTGCATTACAACGATTATGATTTGTTTGATGACTTAAAATCGAGGTGTTTTAGAAGTATTCCATCTACCAGAGTTTGATAGCAAACACATGATAAGGTTTTCCAACTTTCATTAGAGACTACTTATGACACCTTTTCTTGGATACTTCAGCTATAACATTAACTATCGTTTTTGTATATTCCATTTTTATTAAATTTTGTCTTTTTTTTATTAAAATGTAATTGTAATGAGTAAACTTTTCTTAGGTCGTAGTATAATTCAATTGTTTTTAATATCAAATCATTCTTCGTTAACAATTTTAAAAGCTGTGATCGGTTAGCTAATATTAGCTAATAATCAGGAAGTGTTATCTGAGTAGAATTTTTAGATTTTCAAGTGTAGTTCAATGACTAAGGATTGTAATATTTTCTGATAAAGTCTGTTTGCATAATTCGTAAAGCTACTTCAGTGAAAAAGGCTGTGTAAAAATTCCCGTTTCTTCCGTTTCGTAACAGTCTGATAACCGAAAGTGTAGTTACTGAATTACAATATAAACCAAATAAACATAAAAGTTTTAGTAACGGTTCTGTTTGCCTCTGTATTCTGCAAATATTTATTACTTCTGAAAAGCAAAACATTAACTTAAATGATGATACTGGGAGCACAGGGTCAATTTCCTTCTGTTGAATTTGGTTTTTTTTTTATCTGCTTAACGTCTCTCTAACAGCGAGGTCTTTAGAGACGGGAAAGGATGGGCGCAAGGAATGGGAAGGAATTCAGTCATGGCCTTTTGAAGGAAGCATCCCGGGATTTGCCTGGAGTGATTTGGGAAACCATGGAAAACCCAAATCTGGATGCCCGGACGGGGATTCTAACCGCCGTCCTCCCGAATGCGAGGCCAGAACGCTAGCCGTTACACCACCATGCTCGGTTTGAATTTGGTATTATGATTTCTTGAATCTATTCGGCTATAAGGGAGCAGATATACGTATATTTCATAATCCAGTAGTTTAATTTCTGATGAAAAATACTGAGAACTTCAGCAAGAACGACTCACCCCTTGTCTACACTATGGTTTGATGCTTCGTACTGCCAATATATCATCTTCACTACAGACAGAAATCTCAGAGCTAGGTCTTGCCGGTGAGATAAAATACTATAGTTCCGGTTTAAGAGAATCCATCCTTCTCACAGAATGCCCGAAGCCGTGGGTCGGATTAATGGTCAAAAGAAGCAGTAAGCGTGTAGAGACGGGAGCTGCTAAAGTATTAGAAAGGACAAGTAACACTCCTAATACTCACGAAGAACTTTTAATTTGGTTTACCTACAGGAAACGAGATACTGCTGCAACCGATGGAACAAAGCAATGTAAAACAAGAAAACTTCGCAATGTTAATTTTTATTATGAAACTGAGCCCCTCAAAAATTATTGTTGGTTACTACTTACTTCGTATTATTTAACAGATTTTAATAGTTCTACTCTCTAGAGCTAATAAATATATCCTGTGAAGTCGTATTTAGTGAGTAAAAACGTCTTGCCATGTTACAATTTCCGCTCAAGTGCTAGATGCTATAATTCATTAACTGCATATGAGAATACTTCGTCCAGGAATGAATAAGACGGCCATCAATAATGTTGAAGGTCACTTGTTTACTCGCCCTCAGCATTTTATGAATAAAGACATCAAAATTAAATAAAACATTCTTCTTCCTTGTATTCTTTCTGTCAAACCTTGACATCTGAAATCGGCGTGAATTATAGAAACTAATTCTGGTCGGGAGAAGACCAGGAATAAATTTCGACAACTGTTAACATTATTACTACGATGGGAATTCGTTTTTTTTTTTTTTTCACAGACTGTTCATTATGGTGTCGTTGTGAATACACCTACAGGTTACAATTTGGTCGATAATATTTATCGTAGAAGCATCAGAAGCACAGTCGCTTTCTGCGCCAAGAATACTGAATAAATACAGAACTTATCAAGAAATTGCTTTTTTTTCTTGTTCCTAATCAACTTCAATTGCATGCAGACTCAGTGTTTGAAGCGCAGAAACACGTTTCCTAAAAGTGAATGACGGATGGATCTACGAAAGAAAAATGCAGTTTTAGCATAAATAATAAAGCTACTTTGAGTACTACACAATTTTCCTGAATTGTCAGCAGTGATTGAGATTCACGTCGATTTTATCACGGTTGAAATAAACGATTCAGACGGAAAAAAGTTTTGTCAATTTTAATATAATTGCACATGATTAAAAAAATGTGCTTATGCGATTGAGGTAAGAAACACGAACAAAAAGTGTGTTAAAAATTCGACCCTCAGCAGGGTGTACTGGAAACAGCCAAAAGCTTTGAACAATACGTATCACACATACATACCTGTGACATATCAAAATCCCACAAATCATTTGAAAATATATGTAATCCGTGATTGACGGACTTACAACGTAATTTACTCTTCAGTTTATTCAATAACGCGATAAAAAAAATTGAAAATTTAATTAAATTGTAAAAAGAAAGCCATTGCTTGAAACAAAGGCGGTGTACGAATACTATAGCGACATGAATGAGATCGCTGAATAAGACCAGTCGTATTCAAGGTTAAAACTGGATTACGATTTGCAAGTCGAATCTTAAAAACCTGAAACGGATGTACTCGTACAAAAGTTAACCTGCATAGTAGACTATGTTAGTGCTGTATACGTTGGATCTGTTTCCCAGGCGCCTACGGCCACACCTTTTCTTCTTACAGCTTCCTGCATCCGAGGTGATTTGACATAAAGACGACATAACTAGATGCGATGTGAAGCACAGCCCAAAGTTTTGTATGTAAATCGGAGAGTTGGATAGCTGGCATTTCCGTTTAAAGGCCGATATACTTGTAAAGTCAGAGAGGCTGCCCAGTTGTCTTGTTGTGTGCCTCTGGCTACGCGGGACCGACTAACATAAAGACTGTTGGCCGTAGCGTGGAGGTAATAAGCTTCGCGTGGAGCGAGCAGCGGGAATTATGGAGCCCCAATTAGGACTTGAAAGGAGGACTGACAGATCACCGCGTCAGCCTCCAACGATTGAATCGTACATCACCAAATATGGCGTAAATTGCTTCAAAATTATATCAGCTTTTTTTGTGTAAGCTCGTGTGGTCTCAATGCACGCAGCCTTGAACACATTACGTTATGTTAATTCAGTTCCCTCGAGCGAAGCAGCTTAGTTGATTTACCCCAGTTCTTCAGCACCAGGTCAGTAAGACTTTTTGAGCCTCAGAAATAAGATGTATATTAGCGATATAGTTTCGTGGCCTCATGCGACAGGACTGGTAGATAAGAACCGCAGTCAAGTAGAGAACAAATGATAAATCTTCACCGAGCGTGATGGGTGAACGGTTAACGCTCTGGCCTCGCATTCGAGAGGACGCGGGTTCGAATCCCCGTCCAGGCATCAGATTTGGGTTTTCCATGGTTTCCCCAAGTCACTCCAGGCGAATGCTGGGATGCTTCCTTCAAAAGGCCATGGCAGGATTTCTTTCAATTCCTTGAACCCAGTCCTTTCCTGCCTCTAAAGACCTCGGTGTTGACAAGGGTAAAGCCATAAGTTAAAAAAAAGACAAATCTTCGACGTTTATACTCGATGTAAGAAGTATCAGGATTCTTATAAAATTCATTGACAGCATACTTTGTATAGTGGTAATTATCTGCGTATCATGGATTTTAAACCGAGCGTGGTGGGTGAATGATTAACGTTATAGCCTCACATTCGGGAGTAAGCGGGTTCGAATTCCCGTCCGGACATTCAGATCTGGGTTTTCCATGGTTTCCCAAAATCACTCCAGGCGAATTCAACGATTCTTCCTTCAAAAGACCATGGCCGAATTCCCTTCCATTCCTTGTCCCCAGTCCTTTCCCGCCTCTAAAGACCTCGGTGTCGAAGAGGAGTAAAGCCATAAGTAAAAAAAAAAAAAATAATGATAATAATCTTCGAAATTTGTACTCCATGTAAGAAGTTTCTGGATTCTTATAAAATGCATTTTAGCATACTTTGTATAGGTGTAGCTCTCCGCGCATCATGGATTCTAAGTGCCCATAGGTTAAATAATACATCTAAAGTATTCTTGAAATTGGAAGGTATATCACGATATTCGTTTCACAACACAAATCTAGAAAATCTGAATTCAACAGATCAACTTGTTCCAGGCAGCGATTTGAACCATCCGTTCCATTTCCTCACAGTAAGGTGAAAACATACAATACCGGCAAGTAGCGATGCGAAACCTATTTTTGTGGTCTTAACAGACGTTGATAATGATCTTCGTAGTATGTATCTGACTAATACAGTTCTTCGAGACTAATATCTTTAAAAAATATCCATCGCACTTTGTTCTGGCTGTTGCACGTAACATTTTTTTTATTTTTTTTTGCCCCAAATACATAACAGTGCAGTGCTGCATATAGCTTCCATTAACAGTTCGCTGCATTTCTTTCAAGCATTCAATATTCCCTGATCACATTCTTTGATGAAGATCCGACACATTGCGTATTACCGTGTATCATCGAACTTATCAACTTTTTGTTTATTGGCATAACCAGTGCAGGCAAATTCATTCATTTTAGAAACTTCTATTCCAAGCGAAGTAAGTAATTGTTGCCATCTGTTTTAGAAATAATATAATATCTCATTTTTATATCCGTAATATTTGTACTACAAAGACCAGTAACGTACCTTAGCATTCATCTAGACGATCAGATGTTCAACTTCTACAGAATTCGCACTCTCATTGTGTACCTCTCTCTACGCCCAAGCATAAACTCGCGAAACTAAATCGGTCGGATTTTAACTTTACATACAGCCATGCATACTGCTTTTGTATCCATCCTCAGTCATCGATAACTGTATTAAACATTTCTGTTAAGAAATTACAAGTGTAACTAGATCCCCGCAACATGATGAGCACTACCATTAAGTAGCTCACTTCTTTCCTCTACGGTACCTAAGGAATATGGAGTATTGGAAACACAACTTTTAATAACGGTGTGAAGAGCAGTTTATAGTCAAGGCACAGTCTTGCCTTTGGGGTTGGAATCTGCTCTCGAACATAAATATAATCACAAATGATCAAAGGCATGTCAATGAAAACTCACTTTTTAAAAATATCCATGGGAAATGCAATGCTTGAAAATTGCATTACCTTCCCAAAGATTTTAAACTGCCTAGTAAACTTCATGGGATGTGGAAATGAATTTGTGCATCACAGGCTGTCAGTTGTTTCGACGGAATACGTTGTTGGTTCGAAGTGAATTGCCTGTAGTTTGATACTAGTTCGTTGGGAAGAGATCCAGGAAACAATTAGCTATTCAATGGATCCTCTTTGCTTTGGGACTAGAAATGAATTGTAAATAATCAACGGCATTTGTGTGTATTAGACAACAGGAAATAACTCTTCGGCTCACAGGATATCCAGGGTAAATGTATTCTTTCAACAATAGAGTTAAAGAATACGTCGAAGTAATTTTGAGAGTAATGGTGAGATGTGAACCAACAAGTCTTCATGACATTTTCCTTGTTGGAGGCTCCTCTGCTGTACAGAGTATAAAGCTTGGTTCGCCTTAATCCTGAGCGACACGCACAGTGCTGTAGCGGTGACGCCTGAAAGCAGGAAGGCTCGCCTGAGTCAGTGGGATACTGCTCTGATTTAGGCGCTGACTCGCAACTCCGACAAGTGGACAAACGAATGCGTCATTATGAGAGAAGACCAGCCTCAACTAGGGGTCACAGGGCTGCGACATCTCAGTAGACTCGTCAGAACAGCAAGAAATAGCAGACATTCTTCCAATAACATATCAGAGTTCTGGAGTTGCACCAGTCTATTCTTTACATCATTCCTTGTCCAAATGATAAATAAATTTACAGAAAGTCATAATGGAATACAGGAAAATTACACGCAAAATACCGTGTCAGATAAATTATGGCTGGAATTCAATTAATTAATATCTGCTCTAAAAATCGAACATGGTGCGTGAGTGGTACACGCTGTTGCCTCAACTTCGGGGGGACGCCGGTTCGAATCCCTGTCCGGGCATCCAGATTTGGGTTCTCCATGGCTTCCCCAAATCACTCCAGGAGAATGTCGGGATGCTTACTTCAAAAGGCCATGGCCGAATTTCTTCCCGTTCCTTGTTCCCAGTCCTTTCCCGCCTCTAATGACCTCGACGTTGACGAGGCGTAAAGCCATAAGCAAAAAAATGCACTAAAATAGTTTTCGCAATGTAAGGGCTAGTTATTTAATATCAGACAGGTATATAAGCTTCCAGCACATCTTGTTTCTTGATATTATTTTTGCGCAAGCAGTTAACTTATTTCGCCATAAGTAAGTACTTCATTAGTGCTTCAGATATATATTAAACATTAGAGCCCTCCCAGTTTTTGGACATTTATCGAAATTGCAATAATGAATTTCTTAAGAGTGGGGAATTTTATGACATTACTTGTTTCCCCAAACGTAAGAGTAATGTTAAATAAATATTTATCACCTTTTGTGGGTGAATAAAAAGGGAATTATAATTAAGTAATATGCTTTATATCTTCTGAACCAGCAGAAATATATTCTGTTAAATAGAACATGTCGACTTATCCATTGCAGGAAAGCTAATGCTTTAATAAATAAAAAAAACTCATTTTTGTAATAATTATAAATATGAGCTGCAGTATTTTTAAGAGAAACATTTATTACCTATAGAAAACTCCCTCAATGTGACCTGATCTTCCATTTTAAGTATCTCATTTTTAAATTTAGAGGTTGGAAACTATAACCGGAAACCATTAGAGCTGTGAAAATTATGTCGTAATAAACATTTTTGTCTGATATCCTTGGACAACTATTGTATACCGATTCATTATAATCACAAAATAAGCCTATGTGTACGTATGTAAACATGGCTCTGGTAACATTAAAATACACAGGATTCGACGTAATGTACAATATTATAAACTGCTTTTTATGATCGTCATATGCTCTGACCAAGGCCCTACTCATTGCACAAATATAGCGGAATGGAGAGAACATAAAATGTCAGATGAAGTCTGACAGAGTTCATCTATATAAAATCTGTCTCAGACATTCCGACAAAATATACTCCCGAATGTTATTAAAAAATCGCTAAATCCTAAAAACTGGTGTTACGTGTTTAAAATTCCGTCGCTTTACTGTTGTTATACAAGGAGTAAATTTTTTCTTGTATTCTGATGTGCGAAGCTTAACTTCCCGTCAGCTGTCCTCTGTTTTGTATCTAGTGTTACGTCGAGAGAGTTGCCTACCTCGCCCCTGCCACGTGTCCCAGTGATAAACGTTTGATGCGGTCATCGCACTCGACCGAACAATGGCTGAATAATACACACTATCGATAACGCCATGCCGTCACACTAACCACAAAGCAGGTCGCATACTGAACTATAATGTCACATACACGGAAATGAAATTTTATTGGCAGCAGTCGGAATTTAAAAATTAGTCTTTTTGTTCGACCAGCAAGTTCAATAATGACAATTGCAGTTACAATAATGCATCTTTATCCTAATTAGAGTGAAATATCAGCATCGAGAATATGATATCTTTCATCGATATTATAAAATATTCAGTAATAATGTAATGAAAAATCAATATTCCCCAAGAGGTCTTAAAAATATGACGATTGTTTTTTATTCTAAACAGACTTTTCTATAAACACTAATCACAAAATAGTAAATAAGAAATCGACACTTGTAGATGAAATCATCTGTAATTTTATTGCATGCACAAAGTCTTAAGACTAATTATGTTCTCCATAGTTAAGAAAAAAAATAGAGCATGGAAAGGAATGCATCAATACAAAATTTCTAGTTCGAGATTTTAAGTAATTTATTATTTGAGTGCTCCAGTAATCTTATTAATTCTTTATAGTGCGGTTACCATTAGTACCTGAATGTTTAAGATGCCTGTGTCTTTATCTATGGTAGTTCATTCTTTATATAACCACAGAAAAATATTTGCCTGAAATATCATAATAGACATCAAACCAATGCAAAGATTCATTGAAAATAACAGGAAAAAAATGTATAGGTTTGTATTGCAATAGGCAATATGACCGTGATAAACAGACGATAATAATCCTCTTGTCACGAAATTATGCAGTCAACAGGCGGTGCACATGTTTCCCATTCGATAATAATGTCGTATTGACAGAGGATTAAATTTCATGGTCCATTGATTCAATTTCACGTAATAATTCTACCTGCTTATCACGTAGATACGACAATTAAGTAATTTACGTCAGTAAAATCAACTACGCAAACAATTTTCACGACAGATAAGCAAATGGAAATTGCACTGGATAAAAAGAAATGTGCTATGCCGATACTTTCTGAAGAAGATGTAAATACTAAAAACACAAAGTTCGACAATAAGATGCAGCTGTTACTATGCTGCATGTTTATAACTGTGTGCAACTGTTCCAGTATACTTTTAATTTGTGTTAGTGATGTCATACAGGGGATGTATATGATGTTTGCAGTAGTTTTTGTTAAACAGGAGGAGATTGCCTTTAGTACGCACAGGGAGGAAATTTCGTGACCAATTCCAGTCAATAATAACGCTCTGGCTTTGCTTCAGCAAGTATACGAGTTCAAATCCAGGTACCGCCAATCAGATATCGGTTTTTCCATGGTTTCCCGAAATCACTTCAGTTTAATTCTCGTGTGGTTCCTGAAAAATAACTTCGCCAAATTCCTTCCAGTTCCTTATCCCCTATCCTCTCCTACCTGTAAAAACGTCAAAATCGGTGCCGCGCTAGACCCAAAGGAAGTGATGGAAGGTCAGAAATTTAGTAGTCATCTTGCGAACTGTCCTCTTTTAAATGTGGATCCCGGCATATTGAGTCAACTGTGAACTGTCCCTGCTTATTTCTTGCATTAATAAGCCCGTCGTAAACTAATTGCTTTATCGACGTAATTGGGCTTCACATTAAACAAAGATACGGCGTGTTAAGGATGGTTTGGCCGTACAACCACCACTAACACGACGATCCGACAGTTCGTTATTATAATTACTAGTGTCTGAAAACATACCCACGAGTTAATCGGAAGGTATTATTACTAAAACAGTAAATAAATACACCCTCCTGATCACACAAGTTAAATTAATACTAATTTCAATCAACCACGACATTACGAGTCTACTTTTTATATTAATCTGTTAAATTATCATCGCTTGCGCAGTCTGTCAACATTTGCCTCTCTCGTTCGGCGGCGACTGCTGAGCAAAGATCCTTTATATGCATTCTTACAGATTACACTAATGGTACACCAATCGCTCCAAAACACTATTATCTGTGAAAACCCTGATACTCGTACATTGTATCGCGTGACCGATATCTTATGAACTGATTATAAATATAAAGAATTCAATCCTTTTGTTTTCAACAGTTTTCCGTTTATTATACACAACCTTATTCCTCTAGGAACTACATCGGACTGCAGTAAGTATTCGAAGATGAAAGGTCCTTCAGCAATGAGTGATTTAAAAGCAACAGATCTGTCTCTATGTCGTTAACCTTTAAGTCTTGATTTATTTCTTATCTCCATAGCAACCTAAATTTCTTTTCTTTAAGAATAAATATATCGATTTTTCTATACTTTCAGGGAACAAAAATATAATTTTCTTATGAAATGTTTCTGTTCTGTCACAATTGGATTACAAATATTTATACAATTAACAATAATAACGCAGTCATATTGAAAAATAATTATACCATTAGCAAAAAATTGATTTTTTTTAGGGGAGGGGGGAGCGGTGGAAGAAATATCACAATTTGAGCACCGACAAATTTATTGAACAAACGTGAGCTGGCTGTAACAACGTTAAAAGCAATTTTACTTAGTTGTAGGTCCACTTTAGAATATTATAGGTCGTAATGTGGACTGCAATCAGCCTGTCACAGCCCATTACACGGAAAAACTATTTTTATGCAAAGTACAGATCTCGGTGGGCGGTGGAGTTGGTCGCGCGAGCGAAGTGGATGTCTCATAATGAGGCATCGATCGTTCCGGCCCTGGATTCATTAAGCTAGCACAGCGCGGGCGTCCAAGTCGTAGCCGAAGGCACATTCTGGATGACGTACCCCGACCAGCCACAATACTCAGCCAGGAGCCCATCTTCGAACGATTTCTGCTTACTATTTACCAGCAGATTATGTTGGTATTGTCACGACTGCGTAAGATTTTTGTATTTCAGTATTTCAGTGATGTTGTTATATGACTGTTCTAATAATACCACAAAATTGATCTCCGTGAAAGAATAAAGCGCTACAAGAATAACAATGGAACATAAGACTGATATGACACCTTGATCAGTGTGTTATCAGATTACAAAACTTTCTTCAATGGGACACTGTTTTAGACATACTGTTGACAATATATTAATTCTTCACCGTAGGTCTTGGCATTCATCCGACAAGGGAACATTATAGTGCAGTAGACTCAATAAAAGTATATGTACTTTCTCAAAGCACTAATGATATTCTGAAACAATTTTGTTGCTTGTGTACTGGGTCAAATCATCACAGGAAGTGTGCTATTTTGTAATTCCAACTAAGCGCCCAAAAGCATATTAAAGATTCTGGAGAGACGCTATGTCTCCCTCTCTCCTTGTCAAAATCTACACAGAAATTTAAAAAGCTAATATGGTTTCAAGATAGGTGGCTAAATTGACAACCCTCCTTTTAAATTCCATGTCCTTAATCAGCCCATATCAAAGCACCATTATTATTACCTTTATTATTATTTGTTATCGCTTTACGCCTCGTCGACGTCAAAATCATTAGAGGCGGGAAAGGAATTGGGACAAGAAATGGGTGGGAATTCGGCCGTGGCCTTTTGAAGGAACCATCCGGTATTCACCTCGAGTGATTTGGGGAAACCATGGAAAACCAAAATCTGGATGCCAGGACGGGGATTCGAACCGGTGTCCTCCCGAATACGAGGCCAGAGCGTTACCGCTCACCCACCGCGCTCCTTAAAAGCACCATCAAACAAAAATAAATACACTGTAATATCTATCGTGATTTTTGCAAAAATGGAACTTCAGCAATCCATAAATCGCTGTAATCAACTAACTGCAAATGTTGGCGACAGGAAAACACTGTGGTTTTGAAATGACATCAATGGAGGAAAATAACCATAATACTGGGATGGTATTTGTTTAATGAATGTGTACCTAAATTGCTATTTACCAGCCTCAGACTCTTGAAAGGCGAAATTAGTGCTAGTTGAGTTCCATACCTCCTTTTTTACCCTCGGCGTTAGATATGTGGGTGGAAAGGCCAGTATTACACCCAAGACGGTTAAATTTACAAAGATTTTCCTATCCTGTGCTCAATGGCCATCGTGGTAAATGGGACTGATGATTCGTTCTGGACATTCAGCTTCGAAAAAAAGATCGGCAATTGAAACTTAGTCGTCCAGTGAACAATCAGTCGCTCCGCAGCGGGTCTATGTAAAGGACGACAGAAAATAGCTGCAGCCCGCCACCCCACTGCGCTGTGCAGGTGTAGGGTGTCCACTTGGCAGGAGTCCTGCGGTGTCCTGCGCTCTTATATTTAGCACTGCTGGAACGACGGTCGCATGCCACGCGTCCTATTCGCCCCGAGAGGTTGGCAACCTTCGAGTTATTCCTGACGACCAACACGTGGACTGACTTAGCTCTGCGAACTCACAAAGGTAACTTTCAGCCTCCTCTTCCCCCAGCCAGTAAGCCACAACAGGCGTTAATAAAGTAAATAAAGTTTCGTTCAAGGACTCAAAAGCGGCAGTGCCGCAACTGCGGTGTTTCCCTTAAACTTTCAGAGACCTAAACACGAGTTCGCATGTGAAACTGACGTTAATTTCCAGAATACTGGGTAGGAAATTTCAAATTTAAAGAGGAAACTCCTCGTTTTAAGTGGAAATGATGAGCTAATTCGCTAATTGTATGTAACTTTAAACAGAGATTCGGGAAGAACATCTCACATGTTTTAAGAACTCTTTTATCATAAGTTCATACCACTAATTATTCAGTATGCAAGGTCGTTTCACGAAGAGGCCATTAATCAAAACTTTTATTAAGTGTAAATTGTTTTGAATATAGTTCCTCTTCAAAGTAGCCAGCTTAAAACCACATACATACTGCAGCGTCTCATTCGCGTTTAAAACGAGGGAGCAAACAAGCAAAACTTCTTTTTAGAAATTTCCGTAATCTTTCACGAAAAACTTTACTAAATTGATTTTGTCTTGATCAGAATCCATGAGGAATAATTGATTGTTTTGTAACTGAATGCTCGCAGAAATTCGGCACTTAATGTATTCTGTCACTCAAGTGAATAGTGAAACTATTTAGGTTTGTGTAGTGTTGTTGTATGTCGTAATGAAGAGGAGCTTGCAAAGGTTCAAGATGTTCCAGTGCAAATAACACGACAAAGGAAATCGTCTGAGACGAAGCAAACATGAAATAGAATCACATGTAAATAACATTAATTTCCACTGCACATCGTATTGTTCCCATAATTATATGTAAATGACAAAATGTTCAAATATCATAGAGATGGCACTGAAAGTACTTTAAAAATGAAGTGCACGGCGGAAAAAAATTAAATAAACTTCAATCACATTTTTATGCAAATTTTTAGTTGCAATTGTGGAAATAGCCCATACCATCCTGTTGTTAAACTATTTAGTGATTGACTGAAATGTTGTTTCAGGCAGTTTTTCCATAATTACTTAGTTTGAATTGTTACTAAAGAATGTTATTGCGATTGTTTTTACTGTTTATTGCCGTACGCGTTTCGTGTTTCATCGAGGCATCGTTAGCTACGAATTATTTAGATTGACGTTATCAAAGTTATTATAATTCTTATAATTATTGGCTGATGACGCTTTAACGCATATGAAACGCGTGCGGCAATAAACAAATAAAAACAGTTACATTGGCATTGTTTATTAATGACTAATTATTTAATTATTGTTCCTGGCGTTTTTCATCTGGAATTACAGTATAATCTTCCTTTCAAAGAAACTGCGCGGAACGGTGTGAGTAATATCTTAGTCTCCAACAATTATTTTCTTTTACTTGTGGCTTTACGCCTGCTAGACGTCGTTGTCATTAGAGACGGGATAGGACGGAGGACATTGAACGGGAAGGAATTAGGCCATGGTCTTTTGAAGGAAGCATCACGGTACGAACTGAACATTTTCGCCTCTCAGAGGATTCATTATACGTTTGAGGGACAACAGTGCATTTTTTAAAAAATTGTTCTAACAATTGTATCATGCTCATGTAATTGTGGGACATTAGTGACGACGGCACAAGACAATCATAACAATTAATTAAAAACACCCATGCTATATTCGAACCGGCGACCCCAACAATGCGAGGCGAGGGCCGGCACAACAGAGCTTATTTACAATATACACAACGCTTTTCAGTTCAATCTTGTTAAACTTATTAACATAGTAAAGGGTCATGAATTGACACCCCTGTATTCTCTTACGTAATTCTAATCTGACTCTGGTATCGAGTGTGTACCGCTAATTCATTTGGTGGCTAATGAAACGAGACGGAAAACGAAAGTTAGAGGTTGCGGTGAGGGCCAAATTAAACAGGACAGCGGCGGCGTCCATTTCATTACGGCCGATCAGACGACCATTCCAGAGATTTCGGAAGCCGCGCCATTAATCGCTGTAGAAGCATTCCAGTGTCCCCGCCTCTAAATTCGCCAGGCGACAACGCCGTATCTCTGCTGCCTCTTAGTCAAATGAGGTCATTCGCTTCTGGCCTCACACAGCTGGGCGTTCCCTCGTGCTGTTAAAAGCTCCTTAACTTAACCGAACCGAGTTGAAACTAAAATCATCCCAACGCAGCTGACATGTGCTGTACATCTACAATAATATTATAAATCCAAAAGTAACTCCGTCTCTCTGTCTGTTTGTTACGTTTTCACAACTAAACGGATTTTAGCGAAATTTGACGAGGAAATACCATGTGTCATTAGGAAGGACATAGAATACTTTTTCTTCGGGATAAATAAAATATTTTGTCATGAAATTTTGGAAACTAGCAAAACAGTGAGAGACAGGCGGATAGCGTGTGTAAGTCTCTGTAATGTTATATCGGTTACTCAGGCTTTGTGTCTCTCGCAGTCAGTTTGTGACACCTCCTACGCAACTTACAGCTTTCTGTATCCAATTCTAGCAATAAATTCTAAGTTCCCAGGTACGAATTCACCGGTAACAGCTAATTGGCTATATATTTGAAATGTTTCGGATTGAAAGCGTGACACTGCCAAACGATTATCATTGGTTTTGCCGGCCTCGGTAGCGTAGGGGCTAGAGTGCTAGCTCCGCGTACCGAAGGCCACCGGTTCGAGTCCGGCCGAGGGCATGGGTGTTTAGTGTTGTGTCTGTGAATGTCTTGTCCGTGTTGTAGTGTCCTTGTGTCAATACTTGATAGCAACAAATCACATTGAGCTGGCTGTATGGCCCAGTAGCCGAATGCCATTAAAAAAAAAAAAAAAAAAAAAAAAAAAAAAAAAAAAAAAAAAAAAAAAAAAAAAAACATTGATTTCTATCGACCGAGCCTTGTGTGCTAGTCTGCCGATTATGAGACTATACAGTTACCGCTCTGCCACCACGCTCCGTAAACTGAAACCATTGCCTCTCTAGAATTTTTTTTCAAAATTATTGAAATAAAACAAGAAATGAACGGGGGGTGGGAGTAAAGTGGCAGGAACCAAAATCACACATTAATTCTTTTCTAGTATCTAGCTACGCTTCAAAAAGTTTTATTTATTTATTGTTTTGCGCCTTATCGACGTTGAGGTCATTAGAGGCGGGATGGGACTGGGAACTGTTCGGCCATGGCTTTTTTGAAAGAAGCATCCCAAGATTTGCTTGGAGTGATTTGGGAAAACCATGAAAAACCCTAATTTGGATGCCCACACAGGGATTCTAACCTGAGTCCTCCCGAATGCGAGGCCAAAGCGTTAACCTCTCACGTACCACGCTCGGTTTTAGAAAAGTAGTGTTGAAACCGAACTAAAGTAAATTTGAGAAGGATAACAAACCTGATTTCATGGTCATGGTAACATATTTAACGTGTGTAGACATTCATATTAATGACATTGCAAAAGGTAGACCCTAAGGATCAATAAAGAACCAAAAATTGGTTTTCCACGGAACTCACCCCTTGTGCCTAATAATACTGCCCTCGTCACTTCCAGGTACTGACCAGTCTAGGAAGTGTGTTTACCAAAAGTTAGCTCACGAAAGCGTAAAATTCCGAACAATTCACCGAGACGGCTATAAAGTGATTAGTGCTGGGAATTTCAATTAGCGATCTCCGATGGAGAGGCTGGTCGTTAGCGAATCAATTTCATGGAGATCGGGGTGGGTGAAGAGTGCGGCGGCAGCCTCGACCTCTCTGGACCGCCGTAACGAAGAGGCTTCCAGGGGCCCTAATGAACTGCCCGCCGGGTACCGGCCCTAACGAAGTGAAGGACACAAGAGGCGGTCTCCTTTGACCACACAGCACCAACTGACTCTAGCATCTATCTGCCACCTCAGCAGATTCTATAAAAACGTGCCTGGCAGGAGCAGTACAGCATTTAGATTTTATTGTAATTGTGAGAGACTGGTGAACCGTTTATTAATTAAAAAAAAAAAAAAAAAAAAAACAACTGACAGTCACTAGGGACTGTAAGATCCTTACCACTATCTCCATCCAAAATATAACTCATAGCTAAATTAGTTATTTATAGTCGTCTCTCAAGAAGGACTCAGCTAAACAGAAATATAACAACTACTCGATTTGTATGTCATTGAAATGTTTTTCCAGAGTGCTTGTATTAACTTGATGCCGTCATGCAAAAAGTAACAACTTTCTTTCCAACATTTCCTCCAGAAGAGCCCAGGCACCATTGAGATGACCTCTGTTAGATGCAGCTCTGTCGCAGCTCACTACCTGCACTTTATCACCTATTCAGAACATTTAGAACAACTTCATCTTGATCTTTATCACAAGAATTTGTTCCCTATTACGAAATGTAATTATGAGATAGATTGGCAGTCACTCTTCTTTGGAACTTCTTGCGTCCAGAACAGGCCACAACTTGCCATCCCACTGAATGGTCACTACTTGGGACACATAATTTTAAAATCAGTTATTATAGCTTCTGCTCATTCATTCCTCGTTTGTGTCCTCATTCTTTGAATGGAAGACTTGTTTAAAGAAAAGTCGCCAACGCTAAGTCTAAGTACCTCCACGATAACTTGAGGAACGTAAACTGAATCTTTCACACTTAGCTGGTATCTCTATCCAAGGTAGCTATTTATTTAGGAGTAATGATATCTTATCTTCTGCGCTTTGCAGTGGTTCGTGTTTGTATTATTTTGGGTGAGTTAGTTAAATGCTTTTTCCTGATGTTCTCAGGAACTAAAAAAATGTGCCGTTGAGTTTTTTTAGGTCGCATCAACAAATCATAGGACGCTGAAGAGCTTGACTACTCGCTGGACAACAGATATTTATTTGTTTTACTGTTTCTTCTTTTTCAGCTAGTTTTCCACACATACCAAGCAACTTGGTCTCCCTGGCTCTCTCTCTCCTGTAAGAAGATTTTATCTGCCTTTGTTAACATCCTTTCGAGTGCTTTAGCGTGTGCAATACAATAAACATTATCCAATTCACGTTTGAAATCCTCTTCCCTTCGTTTATAAACATCCAGAGATTTGCTTGCATTCTTTTTGAACTGTCTCCATAATGTTCCCCAGAATATAATGCACTCCCGTACAGCGACATTACGACATTCACTTATACCATCAATTTGCCTTCGCGGATATTAAAAATGAAACTGATAGCACTCCTGAAAATTGGTTGTTTACCTCTCCTAATAAAAATATGCTCTTTCTAGCACCTTTTAATCCTAAACCCATCTATTAGAACATAACAATACGTGATACCTACTCAAGAACTGTAATGACAGTAACAATTAACGTGGGCCAGCACCACTACTCTTGCGTAACTTATATAAAGACGAACTGGAGCAAGTCGGCACGGGTAACAGTTCTCAGAATGTCGTAAAAATTTATTGGTGAATGTTTATAGGGAATTCAAAAAATTAGGACCTGTGCGTTACAAAATTTTGAGTTTCAAAAATAAGGGACACCCTTCTCTCCACTAAGCACTAAAGACACTGCTGACAATGATTTGTTCATCTGATAACTTGGAAGCCCACTTGCTGTATTCCGTAAAAGGAAGTTTAAATCACTGCGCAAGGTTTCACAAGTTACTTTCTTTTATGCTGACACATAAAACCATCAACTCACAACGTTGTCATCTGACATACTGGCTGGTTCCGCCAAATATACGCGGCGTCTGGATTTTATAGGAGACGATGATTCGTAAATGGTGGAAGCTGTTTTCCCTTTGCTAGCTGGAAGTTCCTGAACGAAAGGGCAGTAATCAACAGCTGTGTCTCTTCGGTTCGCGAAATGGGGTAAAACCGTTCCTCGAACTGTTACTGAAACAGCGTAACCGAAATAAGATTTGGTGAGACATTAGCTCAATGAACCTAGCTGTAAAATTCTGCACGACTTTTCGTCCTATGATACAATTCTCGTCTACAATTTTTAACAGTTCCAGTGAATTTTTATAACTGGACTGATTGGTAGGGACCCACTCCTGTCGCTTCGACAGGGGAGGGGGGAGCAGGGGGGGGGGGTAGCTGGCTACGAACGCGGATCTCTGGGCGAGAGAAGAGGGGAGGAAAGTTTGTAGACGAGCAACGGGACACACCTAAGCAAGCACTGGGACGAAAGTGGCTGTTTCCTAATGAACAGACACAATTTTGAGTGCTCAACCATCTGCATCCAGTTGTATTCACCAATACCTGAGAGGAGCAACGCAATCTGACTGTCCTATTTGTCTACATCAGCTATTGCAACCCATGAATTTTTTTTCCTAGAACGTCAATGTTCTTACCCATTCAACCCCCTGCTTAACGGATACCGGGATTTTTCTCATATGGAGAGATCGTATCGTTGACTTTTTTTTTTTAACTGCTTAACGTCTCTTTAACAGCGAGGTCTTTAGAGACGGGAAAGGATGGGGGGCAAGGGATGGGAAGGAATTCGGCCATAGTATTTTGAGGGAAGCATCCCGGCATTTGCCTGGAGTCATTTGGAAAACCATGTAAAAGCCAAATCTGGATGCCCGGACGGGGATTCGAACCACCGTCCTCCCTAATGCAAGGCCAGAACGCTAACCGTTACACCATCACGCTCGGTGTATTGTTGACCTTCACGTCTCCATTCTATTTCAGAGGTGTTGGAAGGTAATAGCTCTATTTCTAGCATCCTCTGGACACGAATAACTCTTTCTGAGTTAGCTATAGCACCTATATGATCCCAGCCATTAAAAGTCTCCTGTTTTCTCTAACTAGAAGCAGGATATGTCAACTGTGGCCAAATACTCTGACTTTGTTGCCTCTGTCATCGCAACAGTGGCATGTCTTTAAGTTGTCAGCCAGACCATGACGCGCAGAAACAGCAAATATATAATCGTGGTCCCAGATCTGTCAAGTAACTCTGTTAGCACGGGAACGCCTACCCCAATTTTTAGCACAGTGAGCTGTGGTTCGTTGACCTGCTAGTAGCAGTCATTCCGCGTCTTTGGTTGTGTTTCTCAGAAGACGATGTGACCTTCCCAAATGCTTAACAACACTGGAAATATCCCAAGCATAAAGCCGTCATGTCCCTCCTACCATCTTGTCACCGGTGTTGAGTCAGCAAAGGTCGTTTTTGTTCCCAGCAGTGGAAACAGAAAAGATAAAAAGCGTTAGCAGCAAAACGTGAGCAATTTGCGTAAAGCGCCTTCTTAGCGCAGAAGAAATCCGCGTGTTCTTGAAAGCTGTGCACTTTGCAACGACTGCTCGTTTTTGCTTCGTCTCGGCAACCTTTCTCAAGGCCGTCGTCTTTTGTTTGTGTTGAAATAACAGTGTATAAATGCACACCCATCGAAGTTGCTTTTCTTGCTTTCACAGCCGTTAGGAAACACATATTGCTTATTTTGTGTCTGAGCCTTCTGCTAAATGCGTAGTAAAATAAGTTTTTTTGAAAATACTTAAAGGCACATGATTCCTTTCTTTTCAGACGTCATAAATTGAAAGTGTTTAGAAAGTTAGAAAACGAAATCAGAAGTACTTTAAAAAACATTTGCATGTTTAAAAATTAAACTTATTTATTGAATCAAAATCTGTGGTACAGTTACGGATTAAAGGTATGAAATATTGACAGCATAGACTCGCTGTTGTATGAAAGAATTACCTCTACTGACAATAGAAATATAGAAAAAAAGTGTGTGTTCAAGATTACAACCGCCACAATCGAGTGCTCTGGGTGCAGCCCTTACAGTTATTTTTGCTCACATTCACATTGTGCATATTTCTGGAGTTAGAAGAGTAATAAATATAAAAAAATATTGGAGGTACACAGAAGAAACAACTTTTAATTCTGTAACCCAACACTATTTTCTAGGTCTCTAAACGAAATTAAGCTAAACTTTTAAAAAAATGTTAAATTGCTTTCAAAATATTTTTTTTAGAAAATAGAAATAGTCTTCATTTTTTTCGTAGACTAATTAATGACATTTGCAGAATAGTAACCGTTTGTCTAGCAACATACCCGCGAAATTTTCATTGAAAACGCACTGTGGAAAAATCTCAGTTTCTTCATGTTTTTGTAAACCGTTCACTGTTCTAATCAATCATTAGACATGATAGTAACTTAAACCCTTAGAGAAAACAGAATAGGATCAAAAGGCTTCCGTTAAAAGAATCCAGTGACATTCTGGAATACTGAGAAATTTCTTTTGATTATGGCTGCATCGTCGAGATTATTAGAGACAGGAATGGACTGGTTTGAAAGATTTCCATTGTCAACGATAGGTATCAAAATTCTTTTGGAATCGATGCAGTGATAGACAGTATCCAAAAAAATTCTGTTAGAAATGATTAGTTTTAGTTGATGAACAACTCTAACTCTATTGGAGTTCGGTACTGAATCTACATCCACATCTATACTCTGAAATTCACAAATTGTGGGTGGCAGAGGGACCTTTTCACCAAAACTAACGCTGACTATTCCAATCCAGAAAAGCACGAGGGAAGAAAGAATCCGTACAGCATCAGTACGGCACCCAATTTCTTTACTTTTATCTGTCCTTTCATTGCGACGAAATAGGCTGCTGAGAAGTATTCCACCTCACTCATAAATGGAAAGAGTTGGTCGCATTTTTGTTAGTAAAATGAAACGAAACCGACGTAGTCTGTCTGCCAGCTAATCCCTGACACAACCTGCGTAACAGTTTCTCTGACACTTTCGTAGGCGGTCACGAATCGAGCAGCTCTTCGCTGTATTTTCTCTATACTGTCAATCAATCCCTTGCGATACAGATCCCAAACGGCACAACAGTAGTCCAAATGCGGTCGCACGAGAGTCAATCAATACTGCAAAAGGAAGTTGAGAAGTGAAAGAAGAATGGACAGAATTAATCTGCGAGACGAAATAGTGCATAATCACTGCCATCTGGAACCGTCGGCTGCACTACATTCTCTACCACATAAAAAAAAAAGGTTGGAAGGCGGGACAAAGTGAATTTCCACGGTCAATTCTGATGATGAATCGTCCCGGACGAGCCGCCGGCTAAACGCCAACCAATAAATCTGGCGCATGCGCACGAACTGCCGCCGACAGCCTTGGGGAAATCCATTTTATCCACTCCATTAAGGTAATCACCTCCGGTGACAGTCGAGTTTCCCTCAGACTTCATTACGTCAAAATAAGACCAAATTCAGTTAAATAGATTACGGAGGCTTCAATTCAGTTCACTGTTAGCAGAAACCAACCACCTGAAATGTACTATACTTTGAAAGTGTAGTATTTTTCAACTCAAAAAGATTTACATTGCTCGTTACAGTGGAGACGTGCAGTATAAGCATTCTATATAAAACATATCTCTGTTGTCATATAATTTATAAGAAAGGCTGGTACTAAAAACAAGGAAGTAGCAGTTAAAAATATTATTAACAGCAAAACATTCTTTTGACTTTATTTCAGAAACTACGTCAACACGTAAGAACAATATGCTTATCCATACCATATTAGTTGGCTCCTAAGTCAGTAAACCAACTATGTGTCAGGTAAAATCTGTCGTGTTGTTCTACAGTAAACTATGTTTAGTGGGCCATTAGGCAGGAACTGGGTGACAAATATGTCTCTTGTTTGGTCTGATAGGATAACATGGGCCCATGTTATGGGTAATCAGTAATTTTTTTAAGCAATTGTAGGTAAGTAAGATAAGTAACTATCCCGGCTTCGCACGAAATAATTTAAAGAAATATTTAGAAACCAATATGTAGACGGCGAGGTTGTGGTTCTGTTTATTTTATTTACTATTGCTCAGGGCTTTTATTATCCCCCAAACCTCTCTTGACAATAACGGTTTCGATGTAGACGAGTCGTAAAGCGATAACCAAAAAAACAAAACAGCATCGGAAGTCATTGGGGACTGGCGACAGAAATGAAAACTTAAAACAATGAATATCATACGCGCAACACGTCACACATGTAGGTACAGATATACTGTCAACATCAGCATGTCGGTGACGAGAACTTAAAGATTTTACCCATCCAATAATCGCCCTACGCGCCTAAAGAAGTTTCCTCTTCAAAGATTAAAAATCTAACTTAGTCCATAACCCTGAGGCTCGTCGAATCTTGCCGAAAGAGAAGTACGAAGCTATTGTGTCAGAGGCAAGAAGGCTAATTCCTTTCATCAGGGGCCTACAGTTTAACGTGGAATCAGAACCACAGAACGTCCCGGCGTAGCTCATATAATCAAATAAAACTCCTGAAAATTCATATTCACCACGTGATTTGATCCCACGACCGGAGAGAGAAACTTTCGGATGTAAGCGCCTCAACCGCTGAGCTACCAGACCGCCTTGTTTTGAAGTATTCGTGTGCTAAGTACCAGCAAAACTGGATAAAAACTATGGGTTTATATAAGGACCATATGAAAAATTACGTTCACTGCTGTCCAAGCGCAATACGTCATACTCATAGCTACAAATATACTGCTATTACAGCATGTTGGTGACGCGAATTCATACGATTTTACGCATCCAAAAAGCGTCCAACGCGCATATTATACCGGCGACACGCCATAGCATGTCGGTGATGCGAATTCATAGATTTACCTCCACCCAACAGCCCACCTATAGAAGTTTTCACTTCAGAAAATTCATTCCAAAAACCAACGCCGTATTCCTTGCCCTGTTCTTCTCCCGCTTCGTATGTTGTCGATCAGTCGTCATTGATGGAAGGCATACACATACGCAACGAATGTAGAAATACGAACGTAATTACCGAGCGTGGTGGGTGAGTGGTTAACGCTCTGGCCTCGCATTCGGGAGGACGACGGTTCGAATCACCGTCTGGGCATCCTGATTTGGGTTTTCCACGGCTTCCCCAAATTATTCCATGCTTCCTACAAAAGGCATGGCCGAATTCCTGCCCGTTCCTTGTCTCCAGCCCCATCCCGCTTCTAATGACGTCGACAAAGAAACAAAAAAAAAACGAACGTAATTACGAACAAATTCCTACCTGAGTAATGTCTGCACAGTAGACACGAATAAGGGGGCATCCATTAATCACGTGTGGAAATGGGGGGGGGGTCGACAGAGATCTCACGTCATGTTTTTAATTCCTGGAAGAGCTAAAAAAATAAGTCTACATAAAGGTAGCCACACACGTGGAGGCCGGGCCGCAGGGAAACAGCCCGCGGGCCAGACCGCAGGGATTTCATCGAAGTGGCCCTGCACACACACGGGAGGTTAAAATCCTCAAGGGTTTATCAGTCTCAGAGCTGGCTTCACGATGGCAGCATCCGTTAATGTTCACACATTGGCTGCTGTTAGTTTGTTAATCGCGGCAAGTAGCGCTAAAACTCGCGCAAAACAGCGCATTAGAAGAAGTGTACTTCTAGAGTGGCTAATAAAAAGAGGAAAATATTGTCACACAAATCTTCTTTCGGAATTGAAGTATTTTCACAAATATTTGCATAATTATTTGAGGATGGACGAAGAAACCTATTTAAATCTCTTATCGTTAGTCACTCCATTCATTACAAATCAAGATACCGTTATGCGGGGAGCAATTTCGCACCACGAAAGACTTACCGCTACGCTGTGGTTTTTGTCAATGGGAAGAAGCTATGATGATCTCAAGTCTTCAACAATAATTTCTCCTCAAGCCCTTGACTACATAATACCAGGAACATGCGAGGCCATTTATAAAGTTCTTGGCAAAGATTATATGACGATTTCTCTTTGACACACTGATATTATTTAATATAATTGATTTATTCCCATTCGTAAATACATTAACAACAAAAAATTAAGTTTAAATGCCATAAAAACTAAATAAAAATCATGTTTTCATTAATATAGTTGATCATCTGATGCAAACTCAAATTCAAATCACACGATATCATTTGCATTATAATTTGATAGAACATAGCTACTGTGTCGTTGTTTTGAGGTAATTTATCAAAATCTGCTGGTGGTTTATAATGATCTTGCGGGTGTTGCTTGAAAAGGGTGTGGGCTGAGACTATTTGATGAGGTTCCAAGATAATTTTATTGCAACTGTTTTGCTAACAACGTCAAAGTGATCTTCTTGCCGGTTATTTTAATGTTCTTCAGCACATCACTTCGCAAAGATTCATTTCCTGATGGTTTAATGTTGCTGTATTTTTTTTTTTTACATTTTTTGCATTTGGTTCATTCTCCTTCAATATTTATGCCAGCTTAGCGTAGGCAGCTTCTCGTTTGTTTCTGTCGTGGTATTCCTAGTACTTCAATTCCTATAGACAGGGCTCACTATCAAACATTTTTTATAAACACGGAACATCACGAAACGGAACATTACAAACAAAACAGAGAAACAAAATCGCAACACACGCAGGCACTCAAAGAAATCCTCGAAGGCCGACTGACCGCAGGACACACACGCTGAGGTTCTCACCCTCCCTCTCGGCCTTCGAGGAAATAAGAATTGTTTTTCGGTGGGGATTTGGCCGCACTGGGGTGCTTCCGCGGCCTCAAGGAAGTACCCACACACGTGGCGGGATCCAGCAAGGCCGTGACCATCCCGTCCAAATCCCTTGGGTTTCCCGCACATGTGTGGCGGCCTTAATACGCAAATACCGACGATAGTGGGGGGGGGGGTCAGATCTAAGTGCCCATGAGAACAGGAAAGCTAAAAAGAAAATAAAGGTATCGCAAAACCTACGAAGTTGTCACGTGGTGCGATGGGGGGGGGGGTGGAGAGGGTCCGGTAACATCTCACCAAATCACATCACGGGGGGAGGTGTCCGATTTCCGAAAAAATACCCCACGTAATGAATGGACGCCCCCTGGTCTGTGGG
Source organism: Vandiemenella viatica (assembly GCA_031002005.1). Classification (NCBI taxonomy): domain Eukaryota; kingdom Metazoa; phylum Arthropoda; class Insecta; order Orthoptera; family Morabidae; genus Vandiemenella; species Vandiemenella viatica. The sequence goes on from CM061914.1 coordinate 123,999,688, forward strand.
CACGTGCTGTGCGACCCGGAAGCTGCGGGCTCTTCAGAGCGGCCCCACGCAGGTAGCAAACAAGCGGCCTGCTTCGCGCGTGACTCAGTACAAGAGCTGCTAATTAGCAGCGGGCGAGCTTTGCGTATGCCACAAAACAGTCGCACCCAGGGGGGAGTCTTAAGACTGCTCAATACAGGATCAGTCAACCACACAAAACCCTACAGTGACAATAGCGTCACCGTCTCTTGACTACTGTGGCGTTTTAAGCTCACCGCTTCCGAGCCGACTGAAAGGTGGTGTGTCGCCGTTTAAAGGACGACTTTTACGGTCAGTGGGACTGCCTCCGTTTGTGTTATGACAAGTAACGGGCCTGAAGGTACGGTTTGAGTGAAAGAGTCAGCACAAGGCAGTCAGAGATGTGCTCCTAACGGCTGAGACAAATATGGACACTCTGTTCAGCATCCGTCCACCAAGACGGATGGAATGAATTATGACGAAACAGCATTTAGTGTTCAATATACGGTGAATAATTCCATCACCACAAGTGAAAAGTGTGAGACAGCCATTTCATCTTTGTATCTTTTCCTGGCTGTGGTGTTAATAAATCACTTTCATATAGTAAAAAAGCGTCAGCAGTCATTGCAAAGAAAGAATATACTACACCTATCCGGAAGAAATAACGTGTAGAGGAGAATCAGGTAATATGGAATACCGAAGATTATCCTCTGCCGAATGTTGTTGTATAGTGGAAGTACCATCAACTGCTGTTCAAAACTCCTATGATTCTTTGTTATGGAGCTGAACTGTGTTTGCTGGCCAACAAAGTTTGTTTTTCCACTTTCGCGAATTTTTGCAGATAAGTTTTCTAAAATAAATAAAAAATATTAGATTTACTTTGTTGATCGCTAGTCTTAGTATAATGTGTACTTAAAGAGTGATTGTTATACAGTTCTCTTTTCTGGCTAGCATCTTTTTTTTGTAATATCATCAAGCCTATTTTGTCCAAGATGGCGATTCGGGTAATATGAGATACTTAGTATTCCACAAAACCAGACATAAAACTGTGGTATTTCATACAACCCGAAAAATAATTACTGAGTTGAAATACATTTTTAATCAAATATAAGTGTAGGTAATACTATTTTTGTTAATATTGACAAAATAATAAAATAACAATTGAGAAAGTAAATATTTCTGAATTAATTCATTAATTATGTTTTGTTTTCAGAATAGCTGAAAAAGAAAGAAGTGAAAGCTATTGAGTCAGACAAAGATGATGATGATGTTGACTAAAAAGTATCATTAGATCCGTTTTTCTCAACTCCTGATAGTTTACGTTATTTGGAACCTTCTGTTCCATATTACCCGCCTATTCCATATTACCCGCCAAACAACATTTTTTTTAAACTAAATTTTACTAATTAAAAAAAATCTGTTTTCTCAGCTTTTTATTATATATATATTATCACAAGAAGTTGAAGCTTGTATTGGTTTTAGTTTCAGGTTTTAAATTATTTTCAGTATTGTTTTATGCAACAAAGCATAAATGGTATTCCATATTACCCGATTCTCCTCTAGTTCCAATGATGTAAAAGTTTGTTATGAACCTCCCTGATACTAGTAGAAGGAACGTCATACAAAATTTTGGAGATGTACCTGGGGAACCAATTCGTGCCAAAGAAGTTCTGTAATGTTGAGGTCGGCGCTCTGGGGGGGAGGGGAGGGGGGCAGTCCAATCATTGAACATTGTTTCGGGACACCAATGCATAGCAGCCCTTGAAACATGGTACACGACATCCTTGAAGTATTGCCAATTTCGTAAAAACGCCACGATGTTGGCAACATTTCATTATCCAGGATGTTAGTATAGGCCTCTGTGATCATTTTACCATGCACAAACACTAGCGGTCCTACGGTGAAAGTCGTGGAACAGCGCCTCAACTTCACTATTCTACCACCGAATTTCTTAGTAGGCACTCCGGATAATTTAAATCTTGACTCATCACTCCACAGAACCGATTTATAGTGCTCCAGTGCTCAGTTAGGGTAGTCCAAACACTACCAAAATCGCCGAACTTTATTGCTTATCGTGATGTGGTGCTCATGCACAGCTGCTCTTCTGAAATATCCATGTCGTTGGGTCTATACGCATGTTCGAATGGAAAACTATACTCCTCTTGCTGCATAAACCTCCTGTCTGATGGTCTCCATGGGTTATGTCCTATTTTGACAGTGTTATGTTTCAGGGTACTGCATATCTGTCGATCAAAATTTTAGGTCGCCAAGAACGTGCATCATTGAAACAATCCACATCAATATCATCTTTTTTGTCCGCGTTGAACCGCGTCAATTCAGAAAACCTTACGTTTCGGCCATCCCTTTGTGGCCTTCTTCAGAGCACTGAAGCCCACAAAATGATGACCGAAACGTTAGATTTTCATAAATTGACAACCAAGATAACACCGACAACGACCGTGGAAGTCTGCGCACCCAATCCACATCAATCTTCCACTTACACAGGACAAATGTAACTGTTGAATTGGGCCTGTTAATCTTCACGGCAATCGTCCTAATAGAAAGCCCACTGAGATGACAGCCCACAAAAGCGCCCTTATCGAAGTCAGATAGCTCTGTACATCTGGTCAACTGGTATAACACCGGCCCGCAGCATATGTTGGCCTCACAAGATAAATGACCTAGTAAATAATCTCTGTTCACAGGTGTTGTGATGATACCATCGAACTAACACAGATCGAGAGGAGTATCTGTGAGTGGGGATATCTTTGACGGAGTCAAAGACAAGATGGCAACGGTCGACAGTACGCGGATATACCGTGCGGACCGAATGGCGGGAGTTGCCGACTGTTGAGGACAGTACCGCGGGAACGATAACCTAAAAGTGTTTGTAACGGTGCAACTAACGTGTACTGTAATTACAAGTGTTATGCGGAGTGTTCAGTGTACACGGACGTGGACAGTACTCCGAACTCTCTAAATACTGTGATAGTGGCACCGTATAATATTTCCGCCTACTCGGTTCGAATCCTGCAAACTTTGGTGATAGAAGTTCGATTACACGGGTCACTGTAACTGGTGGATACTTCGGCGGTGTATTTTTTTGTGTTTCTCCAGATAATAAAGTTATGTGTTGAATGCAAACTTTTGTCACTTGTGTGGTAGTAATTGCTACCCATTTTAGTAGTTTAGTTGCTGTCACAAGCTGCTTCAAGTGATTAGTTTTGTGAATAACTTTAATTCTTAGTATTAGTTGTGGAATCCCCACTGGCGACCGGACGGAATTGAACCTGTAGTAATAGGAACATTGAATCACGAACTTAAACACACCGCATTGAATCGTTCCACCAGGACGCAGAATTATAGCTTAATACGCGAGGTGCTTTGCAGTGTCCAATCACTTTTCGATAGATAGTGTGTATACGATTGTCTGTGAGTGTGCATCCACTGTTTCGTTCGCTGTCTGCCAGGTGACAGCTGGCTGACCGCACTGGCACACCGCGTGGCGTCTGTCGGCGACGCCTGCCGAGTGCCATTGTTAGGCGTCGCGGCGCCGGCGGTCGGCGTCAGAGAGGGTAGGGGAGGGGAGACCACTGTGCTAATGAGACCGCCTAGTGGCGGGCAGAGGTATGGAGTGACAGGACATGTCAGCAGGCTGTACAAAGCAGAGTGGCCAAGAGAGCACCGCACAGGACTCTCTCTCTCTTCAACAAAGAACCTTCCTTCGAGCATCCATCACTATTTTTCCATCAAAGATATTATAAATCTTTTTTTAAGATGTTTCAACTTTGCTATCTGTGATTGATAGATAAATGCAAGTGCGAGAATGATTTGTTAATAGGCAATGATATTGTTGTGTAATAATAATTCCGTGGGGTCGTAATGACCTGGTCACAGGTTTTCTATTGGCTGCGCATTCCGCTTTAACTAACCCGGCAATTCTACCGGATACAGGGGACCTACAGTATAACGTGGAATCCGGACCACGGAAGCGTTCTGGCATACTTCACATTACACAGCAAGCTGTGCCAGAGGCGAAGGTAGGGTTAAGGGACGAAAATCCTCGCCGAGACAGTGATTCGAACTGGGGACCTTTCGATCTCCAGTCAACTTAACCGCTGAGCCACCAAACCACTCATATTGTGGTGATATATACCGATCGCAAGTGTAGCCTACTGTCAAGCAAAGTGACCCGATCCAGCTTTGTACGGAACATTAATAAAAGCAAAACCTACACGGTAAAGAACGAAGGACCTGTGCTATTTCTGTATTATATGCGTACGCGTGCACGCTAGAAGTGTCTTCCCATGACCCATGTATTTGCCCGCCGCGCTGTCCAACTATTAACAGCGGGCCGCGGGAAGGGAGCTGTCTGTACTGGCAGGGACCGAATGACAAGCGCTCTAGGCCCCGAAATAAGAGAACAAACAAAAACATTCCCGAAATGACGTTACCTCACCTGAGTTACCTCACTAATATAGGGACCAGACATTGTTCGGTTTTTTAGTACACGCGATTTTTAGTGTACAATTTATTAAACAAAACTCGTGGTACAGCCAAAATGGCAAACTCGGACGTCTCGAGGGAACCTGGACCAATAGTAATGGGTAGGTACTATACCTGTCATCAGTACATCCTACATTATATACTTTATTTTATTCTACAGTTATTTCGTTCAGCTATTCCCATCTCTAACAAACTAACCAATCATGCATGACATGAAACATCATGTCCCGTCCAACAATCTGTGTGTCATTAATTCGACCGTCAATTCCGGAGCATGTTCTGTTTATATTCTTTCCATCAACTTTTAACAGTCATGTACAGTTCCCAATTCTGAATGCTTCATCTTTACTGGTTTCTTATACTCTTAAAGTTACAAACGGAGTAACGTTACGACCATAGAACTTCTGATTAGTATAGAAATTTGGGATACTAAAAGATGTAACTTTCTGAAAAAGCTGTTTTTTCTATCACATTGTGCTGGTGATATCACTTATCTTTCAGTGATATCTTGAATCAACACTTTCTAAACAACAGATCTCTCTTACTCCCACAGATCATTTGTTCTTATACACAATCATTTCTGTGGTACTTCATTACTATGGTGTTTCGTTATTCGCACGTAGTTCAACTGCCGTGACCAATCTTTTGTTCCTGAAATTCAGTAAGTTATGTATGCCCATACTCTTAAAAATAAAAATATGAGAACGTTTATTCATGCTGATTAGTTCTCCATGAACCTTTATACTGCATTCAGTGTGTCAACTCAATTTACAGACCAAAACTCACTAGTGTCATTTTCTACGGTCTAATGATTATTAAGACTGGGCATTCAAGAATCGTTTATGTTGAATTGTGCCAAAAATGTGTATTTCCACTAATTTTTAGGCGTGGGCGTTCCAGTCTGTAGGTTTTTGTTGCCTCCTTATAAGGCTTAATTCTGTTTTCACTCTCAGGATTATCTGACGTCGAAATCCGTGTGAATAAAGCGAGATGCGATTATTGCTCATTAGGTCGAATGGTTCACTCCTTCAGAGATCGTGTCCTGATAAGGAAGAATCCTTTTGATAGCCGCCACGGCAGGTCACGAAACTTTCTCCTAGTTAATAAAACTCCGCGCTGCGAAAACCAGCGCGCAGACTCGCACCACGGCGCAACCCTCGCTTTCAAACAGATATCGATCTATCGCAGCGCAATAGTCTAAACATGGATCGAATAAAATAAACGTGTTCACCAGCCTGGCTGTTTACGTATGAATGATAAAACATTTCTCGCTGAGGGAAAGGTGAAAGCAACGCACTTAGGGCCAATCACAGGGTAATGGCAGCTTTTTGCCTCTGATCTGCGACATCTGTATTTCGATTCGTGAGACTTGAACAGTCGATATAACCCGTAATGCTTCTCTTTTCACACGACTACAGATTTCACATCTGCTAGAAAGCCAGTAAGTATGTTGATCATGCTCAACATATTGTGAAGGTAATCGTAGATATATTGTATAAGCAAGTAAAAATAATCCGTTTTTTTCCGAACCTTCGATACATCGAACTTGAAGCTGAGATTATGTTTCGAGTTGCACATCAGTCTTAAGTCGACAGTAAAGCGAAGGAAGTGTGAATAGACATGTATACGCAAGCTGTGTTATAGTAACGTCCTGCTACCAAACAGTCTAATATTTGTCGTATTGAAAAATTAGTTTTAAGTTTTTTATCGAAAACAAGGAGATTTCTTCTTATGATGTAGAATATATCAGTTTTAGCTACAGTCACTTAATTTCGGAATGTAGATGTACTGTATTAGTTGCTAGTAACTTTTTAGACTAGGGGGGTATTTGCTAATTTTACGGAAGCTAAGAGGTTTTGAGGTCGTATATTTCCCTAAATTTTTGAACCTTGAAAATAGTTGTAAAGAAGAAGTTCCAATAGACAATCACTTTCTGGAATGTTCTGTTGCTTCGGTACGGAGGGAGAAAAATCAGTTTTCATTTAATTACATTGCACAAAATTTCAAATCGTAGAAACAGGTTTAATATGTTGATTACTGCTCTTCTTCCCTACTTTTTGTTTCAAAAAGTAATTACATATGTATGTTGAAAGTGATCTATGGAAAGTTGGAAGTAAGCAAATCAGTTATGTCGATCGGCTCTCTCTCTCTATATATATATATATATATACAAAGAATTTTTCATAGTTTTATCGTTACATGACAGTGATCGTAAATAACTACTAAATTTTACGTGACGCCTAGCGACATGACAGTGAGTTGAATTTAATCTGCAGAAACTCGGTAGTCTGTGATGTAGCTATGTTGTCAGAAGGCTTTTCTCAAGGCAGCAGTAGTGAAGTTGACAAACTTTCTTATAGGTCAACAGAAAAGACGTAAATGCATCAGCCAATATGTAACCCACTCCTATATTAATGTTTATGCCCCGAGCGACATCACACATTCGATCAGAATTCTACGGGACGCTAAAAAGGATGCAATTAAGCCAGTCTGTTAGTGTGAAATTGTTCTTTTGAGGAGGAAACCTGGGGTCCAAAACGTCATAAATAGTTCCCGCCACCAGTATCTTCAACTTTCCTGTTGAAAGCCGCTACGCAATATCCATTCTTATTCTGACCGACAGTAATTGATCTTATTCCATAAATTGTGGATTCTAAATCAACAGTCCAAGTCAACATCTAACCGATAAAATCACATATGGAACCGTAAATTATGTTTGAATATTGTAGTATACTAAAAAAAAACTTATACAATTATTCTCAGTTGATAGTGAACTGAGATTTTAATTGGTTTTCATTTTTAAAGCTATTCTTTGCGTACCAGGAATTGGGCTTTGCAGCGTTATGAGGTCACTTTGAACCTACTGCCACCTTTAAGATTTGTGTCTGCTAGCACTCTAGAAAACAACCAACCATCGCCGAATAGCTCCTCTCTCCAGCAGTGCTACACCAAATGAAAGGCAGCGAAAAGTGTTCTACACCGCAGATAAACACAGTTCTGAAAATAACAGAATCGCTTTCTTGATGGTAGAGGTCGATGCACAACCGACATCACAGATTTCTAACAAGAATATATCCGACGCTCGAAAATCGGCAGTAACGGAATGCTACATTTCAAGACTGCGCAGGGTACTCGAATCGTTAGTTTTAGAATCAAAAAGAAGTTTCCTACGTTTAGTAAAATGTTTTTTTCTCGTCTCTTAAATATGTCAGGAGGTTTCTTTTAAAATTGATTTACGAGCACACATAAAGCACGGTAGTTTGACGTGTAATGTTTTGCTTGTCTCTAATTAACGAGTATTTTCTTCAAGCAATCAGAAATCCACTTGAATAAATCGTATGGTATGGATATCAAATACATCCCAACAGCGTCGTCATAGTGATCAATGTCGCCGATGCCTGTTGCACGTTTTCAATACTTTACTATGATAAATATCTTATTGAACTGGCTGTGAATGGAACAGCAAAGCTGTGAGCTGCGAATCAACTTCACAGCTCTATACAGCGTACGAGGGAACTGCTTTGCGGGTGAGCGCTATTGCTCTGGCCTCGCATTCGGGAGGACGCGAATTCGGATCCCAGATTTTGGTTTTCCATGTTTTCCCGAATTCAATCCAGGGAATTGCCGATATGGTTCCTTCAAAGGGACATGGCACAGTTCCTTACGATTTCTTACCCTGAGTTCTTTCCCATCTACAATGATCTCTACGTTGACGAGGTGTGAAGACCTAAGCAAAAAAAAAAGATATATAAAAATCAATGTTTGTTTGTCTGTTTGTTTGTCTGTTTGTTCGTTTCTTTGCGTTCCTACACTATGCACACGATTACGATGAAACTTGGGTAAATTGTTTTGTGTGCACCTCCGAAAGTTTATGATAAAAACATCAACAAAAACCCCACGCCTCTCTGCACCATCACCCCATTCAGGAAAGTTTACACGTTCAACTGATCATTTTGTTGCAAATATCTCAAAAAACGGTAGGGAAATCGACCAAAATTCATTGTGATATTCCGAAAGTCAATAACATTTTCTGTCAAGCAGCGTTGAACCGATTCAGATCTGATAGTTGCTGATCAAGAAATTCAAACTTGAAATAAAAAAATTGTTTTAAATTTGGTGTGGTGTCACATCTACAATTTTTATCCAATACAGAAGGTACTTTTTGCACATATCCTTTAAAATAAGTGGAAAAATAATGTTTACTTTTAGTTTACAAAACTGTATACGCTCTCCTCCTTAACCCTTCTTCAGACAAATTTACAAGTGCAACATTACATTTTTCGGATATACAGAGTGATTCACGAAGATTTGCAAATATTTTAATATGTTATTCTACAAGTAAAACTAAAGAAAAACGTTCATATAAACATAGGTCCACAAATGTTTAGTTATGGAGTTACGGTTAATAAAAGATTTTGCCTGAAATTTAGCAAACTCGCTAATATGAAGCCATCGTAAAACTGTACGAGGTTACAGTAAAGCACGATTTCCATTTATTTTGTTGTTATTGATCTGATGAATGTAATAAAACAAGTCCCAGACGTGTATCTGCAGTAGTTTTCCAGAAATTCTAGAGAAGCAAAGAAATAATTTGGGAATAAATTTGTAATTTATTAACTACTTGTTCCAAGTTTTTTTAAAAAAATTCAGACATTTGCAACACAAGCTGTAGAGAATTTAATTTTGGAAAATGATGGTAATGAAGTTAACTAAAACTATTGCAGATACACGTCTGGGACTTGTTTTATTACATTCACCTAATCAATAATAACAGAATAAATGGAAATCGTGCTTTACTGTAACCTCGTACAGTTTTGTGATAGCTTCATATTAGCGATGTTGATAAATATCAGGCAAAATCTTTTATTAGCTGTAACTCCGTAACTAAATATTTGCGGACCTATGAACGGTTTTTCTTTATTTTTACTTGTAGAATAAAATATTTGCATATCTTCGTGAATCACGCTGTATATCTCGAAACGGTAGGAAAATCTGACAAAGTGGTTTGTGATGGAGAATGTTTACGTCAATCCGATCAAACAGGATAAAACATCAGCACTTTCACATACAGCCCCAGAGCAACGCTGGGTAGTTCGTTAGTGAATAAATAAATAAAAAAAAATGCTTTGCGTTACGTCTTCCAGTGGCACCGCTCCCTGTTCTAATAAGATCAATCAGATAGCAACTTGACTCGTCATGGTGAGGCAAGAGATGATCGATATCGGTCGAGCAGAAACTATTAGCCAGCCGAATCGAACAGCGAACTGCTTAATCATCAAACACGAGATGCGGATTGCGTTACTCGAGTTCGCAGGAGACGACCTCACGAAGCAAACGCAGCAAAGTAATTAATAATTAACAACGTCGTTAAACCTACATACTTGTATTCACCAATATTACGACTGCATTGTATATGGCGTTGAAATATAGCATTTGTGGCTACTTCGATATGATGAAGAAACGAGAAACAAAACAGATTCTTATTCACTTTTGAACCGATCGTGATGGGTAAGTAGTAACGCTCTGAACTCGAATTTTGGAGGACGAGGATTCAAGTCTCCATCTGGTCATCCAGATTTCGGTTTTTCATGGTTCCCCCAAATCAATACAGGCGAATGCCAGCACGGTTCCTTTAAAAACGCCATGGCAGATTTTCTTAACCGTTCCTTGTTCCCAGTCCTTTCCAACCTGGAATGACCTTGATGTCGACGAAGTGTAAAGTCATAAAACATTCGCTCTTGGGAATATTTAGAGAGAGTCGTCTTCCCAGGTACAGAGAAATTATTACTGTCACATGAAAACCAGAAACAACAACCTCTGCAAGGAATCGAAAAACTGAGTACAGATCCAGATTGCAAACTTTTGTTGTTATCAGTAAACAAAAACACTACGAATCAATTAAAAGAAATGTCGCAACGTCCATAGCAGATCTTATTAAAAGATATTAATCTTTGCTTTTGTTTAAGACAGGATAGTTTAAACAGTGGAAATTTTATTGCAGCAAATAAGTTTTCGTTGTAATCGTTGTTAAGACTATAAGACGTTTTGACATCTAACTTATTATAATCCACACTAATGTGATACAATTGATAAATACGTAGTAAATTTACAACCTATAAAAAATTTCGACTTCAGTGACCCATGTGAGCTATAAGCTTCAAAGATAAACATTTAACAATTTACTGTGTGAGGAAATATAGTTGATTATCTAATACGAATAATAATAATTATATAGCACCAGTCAGTGTCACTTATGGCTACATTTACTGTATAAGGCAGATGTTTATAATCACTTAGTTTTCTAATTTCAATGTCTAATCTGTTTCAGTGACAGGAAGTTATTTTCGAAACACGTACGCATTCAAACCTTATTTTTTGTTTAAGGTTTGCGGTTCGACCTTAGTGTATCCCGTTTAAAATGACTGACCTTCATACTTGAAGCCAGACTGACGTAACAGCAATATTCGACCTGTCCAAAACGCGTGATGTTGGTTTTTGGGCTCCACGTATCGTTCACTTCGAAAGCATTGGATTAATTTGGAAAAGTCTGAACGAAATCACCCTTGCTCTTATTTTAAGTAACTGTGCGGGGATTTGTACCATTCGTCAATCGATTTCATGGATGAAAAACAAAATAATTTGACTGGAATTAGATACAATTTCCTGCAGCATGAGACTTCAACGACCATGCCGTTACGCCATCTCGCTCGCTGAAAACAAATTATGTCTACAACCGACCATATTTTCAAATTTTATCGTTTAGAAGTTACAAATAGGATTAAAAAAGACCACTGCCTTACAATATGACTCAAACAGGGAAGAAAAATAAATATCCCCAGGCCATGGCTAGTGGAATTCCGTGTTTTAAGTTGATATAATGTAACGACAAGCTAATAACTCTTTGCAAATTATGCCAATTATGCGATGTCCTTGCTGTGACATTCTCCTCACTGCGGTAACAGTCACAGCAAATTGCCTGCGCGGCTGGATATATCTGAAGAGAAGGTATTTCCTTGAGCTTCGTAATGTTAACGTGTTTAAAATTGTTGGAGAGGACTGCACTACCCGAGCGGAATAATTTCCATCTGAGCAGTGAAATTTTAATCTCTGTACTCAGACCATGACTTGCAGAACAAACAGACGTGTTGCGCTTTCCATCGGGAATACTGTCACGAACTTCGAATAACGTATTTTCTTCAATTTTTGCTTAGGGATTTTCGCCTTGTCGACATCGGGGTAATTAGAGGTGGAGATTATTTTCCAAGTGACACGAAGCTTTCATGTTTGACGTTGCTTTGATCTATAGCCAACTTACACCAACGCAGAAAAGTAGAAAGTCCCTTTACTAAACGAATGGTGAGTTGATGTTCATCAATTTGGCTGTGGGTTTTTTAAAGCTCCATTTTCTACCTACATTTTTTGCGATTATAAGGAGTCACTCGTCTAATAGGCGATTCGCTTATTTCTTAAAGAACTTCAAGATACTGAAATATTTAAGCAATTATATGGTGTGTATTAGTGAAAGTTTTAACCATCTGACGACTAAATATTCTTCAGTTTATTCGAATTAATTAATCGACGAGATAATTCATGCGCCTGGCAATAGTTTACGACATATATCATCAAAGTTTAAGGTAATTTTATCCATAATTCTCTATATTGACGTGACTGTATTAATCAGACAAAAGGTAGAATGAGAAACAGCCTTCAGTCACTAGAATACAACTTTTATTGTATTACACAATGCATTTCGCACCCTGTGGATCCATCTTCAGGTTACTATGGTATTTACATTTGGTTTTAAATATATAATTATCATAATAAAACGTGATCCCGACACTTACTTGAAATCATTTTTCAGCGCAGGAACAAACTTTACTAGGCACGAATCTCGCTTGAGGACAATTTAAAACCAAATTTAAATACCATAGTAACCTGAATATGGATCCACAGGGTCCGAAATGCGTTGTGTAATACAATAAAAGTTCTATTCTAGTGACCGAAGGCTGTTTCTCATTCTACCTTTTGTCAAATTTTAAGGGTTTCTATATTTTGACTTATGCCCCGTCTTGACTTCTTGTTCAGTCCGTAGTTAAGGCACGTATTTTCCTATAGTTTATCTCGAGCTTAAAAATAACTTGCTTGGAGATGGTAGCAAGTAAGTGGTATCAAAACTGCCGTCGGACTGCACTGGGAGAAGAGAGGCTAGAGTTTCTGCAGCTGCGGCGGTCGACCCCACAGAAATGTTGTGGCAGATAAGAGCCAACGAGCTGGCAGCCTCTACATCGCAGAGGGCGTCCGTCTCGAGCCACAGGCATCAAGATGATGTGACGGCCCTCGAGAAGCCCATATCTCGGTTCGCCGAGCGCGGAGAATAGCCACGCAGCTGCGCGTAAACCACCTTTAAAGGTCAAGGGGAATCGCTGCACTTCACATATGCAGACTACCTTATAGCGCCTACGTCTTCAGCTCCAAGTGCTACTACTACTATCATACCGAAAGGGACGTAGTTTTGTTTCAGTCATCACCTTGACGTTTCCGGTCAATGCAGACGTAACTGTTCAGTTTTAATTACGATTATGATTTTGTAAATTAGTGGAACAAATGAACAGTGTCCAAGAGATCAACAGAGATCAATCGACCGATGTTGGAGTTAACAGGCAGAGGATCATCCAAGATCGTTCAACCTGGAGAAGACTCAAGCTCTACCTGAACTCATAAAATTAAGGTGCCACATCATTTGATGATTTAACTGACTGATGATAATGACGACGACGACCAGGGGCGGATCCTGGATTTTGATTTGGGGGGGGGGGGGTCGAGCGGATTTTGGTTTGGGGGGACTTGGCTTGAGTGACCCCCCCCCTAGATCTGCCCCTGACAACAACGATGATGATAACTTTTTAATTTCAAGATTAGATAAAAATAAGAAATTAGACTATTTTAATTCTATCTACAATAAGTAGCTGGAAAATTTTCCTGAATTACGGTGTAGTAGTTTCGTCTCAAATCCTCGAAACAACTTGTATCGAAACAAAACGATTAGTATGCCGAATCGTTGTATCTAGTTCCTCCGCTATTTCACATCCGCTGTCTCTCCGAGTCTGTTCTGCTTCTCTGCTCTGCCGTGTGCGGCGCCACTGAGCTCCACTCAGCAGGCTTGTCAGAGGCAGTTAGCTCTGCAAGATGAACCCGGAGATACCGGCTTCGGGATAAGTCCCTAGAAGTGCGGCACAACTTCTGGCCGAGCCGTCAACAGGCAAGCCGCCTATGAGGCAGGAATCCGACAAGAGACAGAAGGGCTGTCAAACTTGCCACTCCAAAGTAGGAACGACTGGAGGAAAGTGCAGCTCCCAGCCATTAGCGAAATCTCCAGCAAGGCACAAGGGAATACCTTCACGTACATCACTGCCATCAAGTGCTAGCTAGTTTATAAATTATTTCCTTTCTTCAAACACAATACCATAGGAAAAAATGTGCACTGCAGAATTTCAATTCCGAAGTTTCAGATCTTTAGGTTTCCGCGCATCCCGAAGCCTATTTGCCTGTTTTCGGCATAGTGTCTTCAAGCAGGGGCGGATCCAGGGGGGGGGGGCTAGGGGGCTCAAGCCCCCTTCCAAAGTATCAAGGTCCATCTCCGACATTGTAATTTTGGATCCACTGGAGGCAAGCGCCCCCCCCCCCCAACCAAAGTCCTCTCAAGCCCCACCCAAACCAAAATCCTGGATCCGCCCCAATGTTCAAGTGACAGATATGTATTAGAACCACAATCTGAGTTCAAACTGTCAAATCAATGATGAATTTCATAATTATCTGCGCAGTCGTCATCTATTGATCTCATTAGATTTTGAGATAATTACTTGTATTCTAGCCAATTTTTTTCAGCTCCTTCCATGCTGTATTTCCCTGGAACGTATTCTGATGAAATGTAACAGATCCAACGCATCTGACTATTAGATACGAATATTAGACATAGTTTGTTTATCAATGTGAACAATGAAGCTTGTAACAGAAGTGATCCGAGACACATTTGGTATTCCGCGTGAAATACTCAGAAAATGATAATTAAGTGAAAGGGTTGGAGACAGAGGCAGCCGCAAACAAACAAACAACAGCTGTTAAAGGGGCTGCGTGAGAGTACAATAGTGTTAGCGGAGCAGGTACACGGTAACCTTGAAGTGGCGGACAGGAACAGTTATGCCCACCTCAGCTGGGATACAATGCAGGTCGGACACAAGCGATCTGTGGCGAAATGTTCGTGTGTTCTCGTACAAATACGGGAGATTCCAAAGATGGCGAGTGGAGTGACTGACCAATGAACATAACGCATCTATATTTTGGTTCTGACAGAAGGTTTTGTTTGCATGTTCTGGAGGGAAAATCCGACAAGGAGGTTGGTGACGAGAAAAGGAGGAGTGGGGATGGTAGAACGACGTGCCCAGCACCCCAGGGAAGAAGACATCTTGTGCCCGCGAGCTGGAGAGGACGGAGCTACCTTCTCTTACGAGGGGAGTTTAGAGGTAGTGACGACACAGTGTACCAGGAATGGTGATCCACGAGCCCACGTGGACTGTTTGGTGAGCTGAAGTGCTTAGTCGCTTGTATTCTTCAAGTTCCAGTACATTCCATACCCGAAAACGACCCGCAGAGCGATCTGCAGAGATAGTGACTCATGCAATAAAAACTTTTCTAGCCAGCAGAAAATTATACGGTTGGACAATCGGTTAATTCCAGAAATCCATAAGATTGTTTCTTTGTAATTCACATGTGCCATATACATTCAATTGTAATTGTGTCTTGTTCAAATGTAAAAGGCAGTAATAAATTGTAACACCTCAACTTGTTAAAGAATTATGTATCTGTTATAAATAGGTAAAAGGAAAATTAACCCTGTTCTTGCAATCCAAGATTAATTATAAAGGCGCCCAAATTTAATTAAAAACAATAAAATCAATCCATAATTGCCAAGGTAAGCCATATCTACTACAATGGCAGCCCTCCGTGGTGGCTTAAAGAATTTATAGAATCACGAAATGGAAATCTGGAACTAAAGAATGCAAGGAACATTTTATATTTATTTTAGCTATTTCATAAGATGCAACAGAATTAAATTTTTTTTAGCATTTTGGTGAACCTGGACGAGAGGCAGTATAATTTTCTTGTAGTTATGTATTAGTGTATGTACCAACAAATGTTTTACAGATGGAGAGAAGGAGAGGCTGAGTTGATAAGTAGTAATTGTGTATAAAAATGAGATTCATGTGTTGTTTCATAAGTGTTATAAAAATGTATGTCCAATTTTCTGCGTTCCTGTTTTGAGATGATTTTGGTTTTGTTTGTTTGCTTTCACGGTATTGTTGATTGAAAAAAAAAAACATAATTGCGGGACATTTATATTTTGCTTGCCAAATTTGGTCATGTTCTGTATAAGAGGAATTTTCAATTTGTTCCTGGAAATGGGATAGCGATAAAATGATAGATTTCCGTCTTGTCGGTAATTTCAATGGTGATTTATTGAGAATCTGCTCAGTATGTTTAAATGTAAGTTTATGTGGATTAGATAATGCATAAAAAAAAAAAAATGAAGGAGGGGTCCGAAAATATTGCCATAAGGTCTGTTACAGAACGGAACAGTGTTCATGGAGAACTTAGTAATTTACCCACTTTGGTGTTGTCACTGACATTTTGAGCCACAATACAAACTTAAAAATAATAATAAGAAATGGAGCGTTTTGTTTGTTTGCTTCTTGCTGTTTTATTCATTTCCGGTTTTCCAGACGAAATTCCAGTTAGGCCATATCGCATTTTTGTTGTTTGCTTTCTTGCTGTATTCGGTTATGCATACAAAAAGGGATTTAGTTTAAGTATTGATTTCACTGCATCGCACTTTATGCTAAAATTTAGTTATGGGCTTGAGATTTCAAAACCGATAGAGAATCGAACAGAAGCTATCCTCAAGTACACGGATCCAGTGGTAATTGTGAAAGAATGGCAAATAACATAGTGGAATATTTGAAATTACGAAACGATAGCACAGTGACGCTAACGAGTCAGTCAAACAAATCCCACATGGGTGTTCCGAAATGTGAAATTAAGCACAATACACACCGACCTACCGTTGCTAGCAATCAGTTCTTGCAAGAATCAGTACTTATAACATTACAAAAGTTATTAACAGAACAAATAGAACAGATTAGCTCTAAAATCGGTGCTCAAGAAGCTCAAATTCTCGAACAAAACTCACAGATTCATAAAAATTTTAAAATACTAAGTGGTCAGTTAGAAACTCAGTTTGATAATTTTTGTGTAGACACTAACAATAAATTTGAAGACTTTCGAACAAACGCACAACATGAGATGTCGGTTATTCGGAGCACATCGAGTCACCTGATTACGAGATGTGATCAACTGGAAGAAGATCATTCAAAACACAAAACACGTATTTTACACACTGAACAGGTAGTTTCAGAGTTGCAGACTAGCACAGCTCAAACATTTTCAACAGTCAATGAAAGAATGATGGATTTTGATAGATCACTAAAATTATTGTTAGAGTTATACAAAGAATCGCATCAAGTACAGAATACTTTCCGAGCTGAAATTATTGCAAAATGTCAGAAAATTGAATCGACAGTCGATGAGAGAATGGTATCAATTGGTTCTGATGTACTAACATACAAACAAGAGGAATTGGTGCTGCCAAAATTCGAAGTCCGACGGAAAATTAATCCACGGAGATTTATAAATGATTTGGAGAATTACTTTGATCTAAAGAATACCCCAGAAGTACTAAAAACACGTGTCGCTAGATTAGCTCTTGGTCCAGAGGAGAAAAACTGGTGTACAGTGTTCTGCCCACCAGAGTTCACGTACCCACAATTCAAAAGTGCCTTTTTAAATACATTCTGGTCAAAAAGCGAACAAGTACAAACCCAAAGTCGGATATGCCGGGGCCAATTTGATGCAAGCAAAGGTAATTCAATGTTTGGATATGCTATGAGATTATCAGTATTGTCAGGATATTTAGATGAGCCTATGAGTGACATGGATCTAAAGGCCGCGCTCATTACTCATTTCCCTCCAGAAATGCAATTAAAACTGAACCCGACCGTGATCACAACACTAAAGCAATTTTTGGACACATTAAGATACTTTGATCAGATGGGTGTGAACAGACATCACGATGTTTAGCAAGGGCTGGTAGAAATACTTATAATCACCAAAGACACTGGCAACACAAACAAAGTCAGAGGAGAAACTGCAACAGACAATGGTATCCGAAGGATAATAACCATCATTGGTACAAAAATGAACAGATACATGAAAGAAACAATGCGGTGAACATACAATCAGACCGAAATACCATGGTAAATTCAATTGCAGGGACGATGCACTCGAACACAAAGGCAGGCTCATTCCAGAATCAGAAAGATTTTATCGATACACCATGCCTGCAGTAAGATTGAAGAAGGGAATCTTTCGTGAAGATTTAAGGAATATACCTGTGGAGGTAGTAAATTGGATAAAATTAGTATTGTTTTTGTAGTTTGTGTAGTTTTGATTGCAAGCGTACTCATCGGTTTGATAGAAGACGAAACATTATTAACGGGCAAAATGGAAAGCGAATAATCATGCCTCTGCAGCATTGAACGAAGGGACGAGAGATTTGTAAATTATTGACGCCTGAGTTATGAAAGGTTGTTGGAGTCATGTGGAGAAAGTTTAACAGAGGGTAGCGGAATTGTAGAATGTTAAGGTAGATATTCTTATTTGTATTTGGTTAGATAGCGTTTCAATGCTAAATGATGTATCGTGGAATTAAAAAAAAAAATTGTCTCTAGATTAACTTATGGAATTTAAGTTAACTGTGTGTGTGGTTTGTTTTTTCATTATGTAAAGTAATGTAGATAAAAAGAGAGTTGTTTGGGGGCATTTCGATCCATACACAATCCGCAACGATGTTAAAATGGAAGAGTGAAAACCTATATATCCTCGCAAATGATTATTATGACAGTAAAACCTTTGTCTTATTAATTGTACAAATATGGTCAAGGGATTCCAATATAATAGATTTTGTCCATTATTTAAATGAGAATCAAAGTTTTAAATCAATTTGTAGTAATAAATGTCTCATTATGAATAAAAAAAAAATTGTGGAGAATATGTGAAAGTACTGGATAAAAAATTATGCAGTTAAATAATTTTTGTTTTAGTTTTGAGGAATAAATTCATGTTGTAAAAATTTTATGGCCAAATGGGCAACTTATGAACTTAAGAAAATGAATTTGTGTTTCATTTAGATTAAATGTATACTGAATACTTGATATTGTAATTATATTGTATGTTGTCAGATGTATTTTTTTTATGTTAGATCATAATGGTCAGTCACGAAACAGACAATAATAGTTACATAACATTACGCCATGGAAAAGAAAATTTGTAGTCATGGGCTGAGAATATTTAATTTAGTTGCATCCAGCAGGTTAATAAGTAAAATTAACAACTTCGAATAAGACTCACTGGTTGAGCAATATGCGAATAGAACCCTATGTTTGCTAAATTTTGATGCGAAATTGGTATTGGAAAAGCAGGGATAATTTTCAGTTAAGTGTAGTTAAGAATTTCTTTGTAAAAAAAAAAATGTATGTCATTTAACGTAGCAAATTTGGCACTTGGTTTAAACAACTTATGGAAACCGTGAATAATTTGTGCAACATTCTGTTTATTGCCAACCAGAAGACACTAGTGAAAAGTGTTATAGACAATAAGACTGGAACAGGAATTCTGCTCAACCTCTAAGACAGTAAATGTCCACGGTCTCACAGAATTATTCGTAGAAGAGGGGTAATGTAACGGAAGTGATCCGTGACACATTTGGTGTTCCGCGTGAAATATTCAGAAAATGATAATTAAGTGAAAGGGTTGGAGACAGAGGCAGCCGCAAACAAACAACAGCTGTTAAAGGGGCTGCGTGTGAGTACAATAGCGTTAGCGGAGCAGGTACACGGTAACCTTGAAGTGGCGGACAGGAACAGTTATGCCCACCTCAGCTGGGATACAATGCAGGTCGGACACAAGCGATCTGTGGCGAAATGTTCGTGTGTTCTCGTACAAATTCGGGAGGTTCCAAAGATGGCGAGTGGAGTGACTGACCAATGAACATAACGCATCTATATTTTGGTTCTAACAGAAGGTTTTGTTTGCATGTTCTGGAGGGAAAATCCGGCAAGGAGGTTGGTGACGAGAAAAGCAGGAGTGGGGATGTAGAACGACGTGTCTGCACCCCGGGAGGAGAGGGACATCTTGTGCCCGCGAGCTGGAGAGGACGGAGCTACCTTCTCTTACGAGGGGAGTTTAGAGATAGTGACGACACAGTGTACCAGGAATGGTGATCCTCGAGCCCACGTGGACTGTTTGGTGAGCTGAAGTGCTTAGTTGCTTGTTTTCTTCAAGTTCCAGTACATTCCATACCCGAAAACGACCCGCAGAGCGATCTGCAGAGATAGGGACTCATGCAATAAAACTTTTCTAGCCAGCAGAAAATTATACGGTTGGACAATCGGTAATTCCGGAAATCCATAAGATTGTTTCTTTGTAATTCACATGTGCCATATACATTCAATTGTAATTGTGTCTTGTTCAAATGTAAAAGGCAGTAATAAATTGTAACACCTCAACTTGTTAAAGAATTATGTATCTGTTATAAATAGGTAAAAGGAAAATTAACCCTGTTCATGCAATCCAAGATTAATTATAAAGGCGCCCAAATTTAATTAAAAACAATAAAATCAATCCAAATTGCCAAGGTAAGCCATATCTATTACAGTATTCTATGATAACATTGACATATTTTACGTATCAGAACACGATTTTAAGCACATTAAGAAAATGGAAAGGACACGCAATTGTTATACCCTGTGCTAAAGTTCATTTTAATTTGCAGCCTTCAACTCAATTTTTGGGTTCAATAAATTCACGCCAGTAAACTCAAATCGTTATTGAGCAGAGGGTATCTTATCAGGGTGAATTTCTTTACAGGGGCTTTACTTGGGATATTCGAGAAGCAAGAATCAGTGCAAACAATTCACTTAATATCCGACATAATCTTTACCTTAATGATATCCGTCAAAGTCTTCACAACACCTTACACTGCCAGCCGCTCACAGACACTGCCACGTCTCAACAACTCCAATTATAGACATCAACGTCTCAGGAAATATCACAGTTTAATTTTTAACATTCTAAACTTAAAGTTTGCCAGCACAAGCACCGGCTTGCAAGTCTACCAGTCTACTCCACTGATAGAAACATAAGGCCCGCTTCATCACCTCCGCAGAATCTTTGTTCCCTTTCTCGAGGCTCGTATACCGTTCTCTTCCGCAAATCAAAGCTCGCCCCTACGCTTCGGCTAATGAGGTCCCGTCCCGTCCCGCCTTCGTTACAAGGCGTCGTGGGAACGCGGCTTCAGGCATGCGAAACTTTTCCAGGTTTGTAGGCCAGAGATTGGCTGACTGCATCGTGGACTATCGTTTATTTCCGCCAGAACACGATTCTGACTCTCGTTTTTAACATTGTGTGTGGCGTTATTGAAATTCCACACATCCTGTTAAAATAAGAGTGCTTATTTTACCACGGAGCTAGTGTCTCCGTTAGATCTTATCTTTAGTCGCCAGACTACTGTGAACGGAAATTGTTTACAGCGCTAAAAGCTTTCTGCGACTTCCTGCTGTTCGTAGCGGTGGTCTCCTATTAACTGAAAATTGAGCTGTCCGTCACCCCGTCCCACTGTTCGACCAATGCCATTACGTGTGGTGGTTGAGTGGTTAACGCTCTGGCTTCGCATTCGGGAGGATGCCGGTTCGAATCCCCGTCAGGGCATCCAGATTTGGGTATTCCATGGTTTCCTCAAATCACTCCAGGCTAACGCCGGGATGCTTTCTTATAGGCTAGGTCCCCTGTACCCGGCAGGATTGTCGGGTTAGGTAAATGCGGCTACGATAGGGGCGGAATGCGCAACCAATAAAACCCTACCTCCAGGTCATTACGACTACACGGAATTTTTATTATGAGTATTGTGGGGTTAAATGCGGCACTGTCTGTCCCTTCAATTCTAGAACTCTGTTAAATTACAACGGTATTAAGTTTCACTTAAGTTTTTGCTACATTTCAATATCGAACATGTGACGGCTTGGGAAACCCAACTTCATTTGAAGGACATAAGTTACTTATTACGTTTTTAGAAACCGACATGTATAAATCATTTATCTCACATTACGTGAAACGCTTAATTAACCAGCAGTAAATGGTATAATTATTAGTTTGCTTATTTCAGGTGTGTAAAATTTGGTTCATTGATGGCTACCTATCCATTATACCTGTTTAATTATTTTAGTTTGGAATATTTAAGTATAAATTTTTATATGTATTCTATGTGTGTGTGTAAATGGAAATAAATCTAATGGTCTACAGCATACGAGTTGTGCAAAATTAGTGAAAGTGTAACAAATATTGGATTAAATTTCAAAGACGCAGATGACAGTTGCTTATAACTAAGTCAGAATTAAGTAAAGCTAAATATGTGTTTCTCGTCGAATTATAAAAGTATAAGTAGGTAAACATTTTTGTGAACGTAAGATTTATGTGCTGTTAGCTTGAAAATTACTATAATGATGACATATGTAACAAAACAAAAACTGTCTTAACTTATTGTCGGGGAAGCAAGGAAGCATTAGAAAGAGAAACAGAAATTATTTTGAACCAACAATATAAAAAACACATTTTTTTAATTTTCCAGAACAGTGTTGCAGACAAAGCAGCAGAATTTTTTCGAATATAGTAAATTAGTAACGGCTGTATAAATGTTGCAACTATGATTCTGAATGTCTATAACTTTTCTGATCTATAGTTACATGATTAATGTTATTGATTACCAAAATAATAAGTTATTACATCTAATATTACATTTAATTTCATTTTTTTAAATTCTAAGACGATACAGTTTTAAAATTCAGGGATAAAAACTATTGTAAAAGATGAATAGTGTTTAATTTGGGAAGAAATTGTAAATGTTTTGCGGTGTATGGGAGACCGGGGTTGGTTGACGTAAGGGACAGATTGACCATCAGCTTCTAATTTTTTTCTGTAGAATGTGTGAGGCGCCACCTGTCGACCACGTGACCTTCATAGTCACAACTACTTTCCAACAAAACAACAGTGTGAGGTCTTTAGTTGTGAGGGAAGGATGGACGATTCTCATAAACTTCATTCAGTAATTTTTTCTTATTTGTTTTCTGTACCACAGGTTTCATGGCATAGGCTTAACTTGTGTAGAAAATTTGAATCATTGAACTAAGGAATATGTTTTCCATTGTTAAAGCATTCATTGTCAGTATGGTAGTTGTTACAGCCTCCATAGTTTGGAGCAGGTTGGCCATCTGTGTTCGGGGTGGTTGGCACGTAGCCATAAGTTGGGAAAACGATGGAACTAAGTGAAAAGATCAAAATATATTTTATCATTTCATGTGAGAAGTAGAACCTAACAGTGAGTTACGCTGACCGAGATAATAGCTGTGATGCACGTCTACTTTTACATGACAGTAACACGAGTGAGCCACACCCTCGACAATCCCTGGGCAGGAGGCAAGTCCATCTAACCCAGTTAACATCTTTCAGAAGATAATAATGGTACGGTCGAAAACTGAAGAGCTAAAATAGCCTCAATTCGAGAATAAATGATAGTGGTCACCTACGGTGGTTCTCAGTATACACTAACAGTATCATCATTGGAGAATACTGATGTTCTATTCAAAATAATGGTAAACTGTGGTATGTTTTGGATGTGGTCTAAAAAAGTAGATGAAATTTGGTGCAAATATAAAAACGTGAGAAAAGCCCGTGAGCCATAATTATTAAGTTCCGCAAACCTACCTCGTCTATACGAAGCCTACTTGATTTACGAAATTCCAATATTTACGGACTCATGCTTCTTTAGTTTCTCTCAGGCTTACTTTCTGCCTTCTATATTCTAGTGTTTTTTATATTAAAATTCATGCAAATGAGTTACGATAAATTATTTTTATTTAACTAAAGAATTTTCACGAATTCCAAGTTTTTTCCCCTCTCTCTCTCTCTCTCTACTCATCCTTTTTTTTTCCAAACATTTGACGAGGGCTGCACCAACTAATCCCATTATGTGTGCCAAATACGGACATGTAACCTAATCGATGCAAATTAGAGCGATATATTCAAAATTGGGACGGTGTTCACAGAATCTCCTGTAAAAATTAAAATGTGAAAACCTGTACCAACCATGCCCGGTCTCCCCCACTTTTTATTCTTGCTACTGTAGTAGCTATGCCCGGCCTGCGTTGAATGCCTCTTTTTCTTTCTTAAGTGGGTACACATATACAAAACAGACACATCTACATGTTCAAAACAAATGAAAGACAATGATTTTTATGAATTAAATTAATATTTAGAAAGTTTATTCTAGTGCTTTGGGATATGTTTGCTCTTTCTCTTCTGCAAAAACAGACAAAGGGTTTTTATTCGGTTTTGATAGTACACAGACGGAAAAAAAAATCCCAACACCAAGAAAGACTTGTGTTAGATAAACGAAATTTGGTAGGCGTGTTTATACATCTGAAAGATGACATCGATTCAAATTTCGCGCTTCGCGCATAAGTGTGGCGCTAGTAGCGCTACTCAGAGCTTGCAAATCAGGTTTGCTTTAAATACGCGCTGTAAAGTTTGTGAACGTTATTTACCGCTGAGATTTGACATAGTGAGTTGATGTTAGCCAAGAATGCCTTTAAGAAGACGAAGAAGCCATTATCAACAGCTCACCGAGTTTGAACGAGGTCGTGTAATAGGGCTACGAGAAGGTGGATTTTCTTTTCGCGATATTGCAGAAAGA
This sequence comes from Vandiemenella viatica, assembly GCA_031002005.1. Classification (NCBI taxonomy): domain Eukaryota; kingdom Metazoa; phylum Arthropoda; class Insecta; order Orthoptera; family Morabidae; genus Vandiemenella; species Vandiemenella viatica. Next base: position 124,024,106 of record CM061914.1, read on the forward strand.
CTTGGCCGGAATGTATCCACTGTGCATGATTGTTGGGTGCAGTGGTCAAGGGATGGTACTGCCTCAAGAAGACCGGGTTCCGGGAGGCCACGTGGCACTACTGAGAGGGAAGACCGCCGTATTCGGCGTACAGCTGTGGCGCATCGTACTGCGTCTGCGGCAGAAATTCGAGCTGCAGTTGGTACCACAGTGACACAACGAACTGTTAGAAATCGGTTACTTCAAGGACAGCTCCGAGCCAGGCGCCCTGTAGCGTGCATTCCACTGACTACAAGCCATCGCCGTTTGCGACTCCAGTGGTGTCAAGCCAGAGCTCATTGGAGGACGGAGTGGAGATCTGTTGTGTTTTCTGATGAAAGCAGGTTCTGCCTTGGTGCCAGTGATGGCCGAGTGTTGGTCAGAAGGAGGCCAGGGGAACGCCTGCAACCAAACTGTCTGCCTAGACACACTGGACCTACACCTGGAGTCATGGTCTGGGGAGCAATTTCCTATGACAGCAGGAGCACTCTTGTGGTTATACCAAACACACTGACTGCAAATTTGTACGTCAGTCTGGTAATTCAACCTGTAGTGCTGCCATTCATGAACAGCATTCAAGGGGGAGTTTTTCAACAGGATAACGCTCGCCCTCATACCGCTGTTGTCTCGCAACGTGCTCTACAGAGTGTCGACATGTTACCTTGGCCTGCGAGATCACCAGATCTGTCTCCAATTGAACACGTATGGGATATCATTGGACGACAACTCCAGCATCATCCACAGCCAGCACTGACCGTCCCAGTATTGACAGCACAAGTACAACAAGCATGGAACTCCATACCACAAAGTGACATTCGAAACCTGTATGACACAATGCATTCACGTTTGCAGGCTTGCATTCAAAATTCTGGAGGTTACACCGGCTATTAATTTAACAGTATTTCACAT